>RBNI01007488.1:0-10259 GCA_003990745.1 Jimgerdemannia flammicorona | reverse complement strand
AGTGTGCCTCATACCATTCCACAGTCTCCTGAAGCGCCCCTACATCTGCTACAGACCCCAGTCCAACCACCATATCATCAGCAAAGGCCCCCACCTTCCACCCTATGCCATATATAGAGAGCCCCACTACCTTCTGTCGAATCCTATCCATCAACGGCTCCAGCGAAAGGGCGTATAAAATCGGGGACAGAGGGTCCCCCTGAGGGACCCCTCTTCCCAAGGAGAAAGCCCTCCCACGGTGACCATTATACAGTTGTGGTTCATGTTGCTCGTACTCGGGTGGTGGAGTGGTTGGTTCGATCTTGAGGGTTGTCTGAAGGTACAGGTTGTGTTCTCCGGTTTCTTCATTGTAGTTGAAGTAGTCGGGGGTGAATACAGGTTAGTATTCGTGCCAGTGGTCATTTTCCCAATAAGTCTCATATGTGGTTATGAACTATTGTAAGTTCATCAGCAAGGTTGGCGGTGTGATCAGGATTGGTAGAGATCCTTGGCTTGAGGTCATGTCGGTATCAGAAGGGTCATTGTCTTCTGCTTCGTCTTTGTCAAAGTTGATTATATTGTAGATATCCTTCATGGCGTATCCCACTTGGGGCATTTGCAGGATATGGTCATCAGGGTGCGGGAAGGTTCTGTCTGTGGTTTCAACATACTCAAGATACTTGTGGTTGAGTTCTTGTATCATGTCGTCGATTTGGCCATAGGACAGGGTAGCAACCATTTTGCTGGTAGTAACTCGGAGGCGGGGAATAAAGGTGCTGTACTTGTAGAAGAGTTCTCGGTGTTTGCGGGAAATGAGCTTCTGGTGTTGAGACATCTGGGTAATGTCTGTATTGTGGTGGTGTTCAACTATGTCTTCCAGGAGGCGGCCGATCTGGTAGTAGCTTGAGATTTGTCCGATTCGGTGGGCTTTGTTAAGTATGTTCAGGGCATTCCATCAGGCTTCCATGAAGTAGAGAGGTGCTTAGCTGTAGATATTCATGAGGGGCAGAGGGGGTGTGGCTCGGTTGACAATGGCATTCCAAATGTCAGCACGGATGTGGTTGTAGATCTCAGTAGTCATGTTTGTGTATTTGGAAGTTGTGGTTATTGTTTGTTTTGGTTTTCTGTTTCGACGCATCTCGGGGCTGGGTATATATGTATTTGTTCTGGATTGGTAAGATTCCATTTGTGTGAATCTTGTGTTCCATGACTTGGTATTGACTCAGCTTTGTGCGCTGTGACTTCTGTTTGACTCAGCTTCGTGATTTTGCAGGTGATTTCCAGATTTGTTCGGAGATCGCGTGTGATTTCTGTGGCTTGGAGGTTGTGTGCTTACAACTCTCCCCTTCTTAGCTTTCGACATCCTCGTCAGGTCTTCTAATTTTGTTCTAGTGTCATTACACCATTTAGGAGGTCAAAAGTCCAGTAAAGTCCATTTTTTCAGAAAGTGGTATGCTCGTAGTACAGTTGCCTAACACGTTGGATTCACACATTAAAGGGTCATGTGTTCAATGCCGTGCACCAGAAGTGATTCTGACATCATTCACTGCTGGAGAATTTCCTCTAAGGAATCTTCTTAATTGTCTATGCCTTATTTCCCACCAGTGGTATGAGGAGAATAGGCTCGCTTTCAGTTTTGCTATTTTTCCAGAGGGTCGGTATTCTTTTGTTCTGTCTTGCTGAGTTCTTGATTAGGTTCATGATAATTATAATGTTCGGGAGGGTAATATATATTGTGTACTGATAGGTGCAGGAGTATTCAGTGTTCAGTTGTTCAAGGAATCGTATTCCTGAACTAAGTTGGTAGCATTCTGGAGATTGGTCTTGGGTTCCCATATTGCATTATGGATCGGATAACCTTTCCATTTGATGAGGTACTCAGGGTGGTTCTTGTGGCCACGTTTGTTGAGAATTTGTTCAACTTCGTATTCTTCCTGGTCATTAATGATGACAGGTGTAGGTGGTTTTGTACTTCAGTTCAGGAATAGTTCATCATCATTGTCATTGTATCGCTTGAGATGTTGGACATTGAAGACTGGGTGAATCTTAATGGTATCTGGTAGTGCTAATTTGTAGGAGGTCGGAGAGACTTGTGAAATGACTTCAAATGGTCCAATGAACTTACTGTTCAGTTTTGTAGAAGGTCTGTGCTTGAGGTTGTCCACATGGTATCCTCGGATGTCTAATAGAACTTTTTCTCCAATATCGAAGGTTTCTTCTCAGTAATATTGGTTAACATACTGTGACTGTTGTTCTTGAGCTCATGATAAATTCTCAATTGCGATCTGGCTTAGATTACATATTCGGAGTAAGAATTCTTCAACAGCTTTGACTGTAGAGGGTTCTTCAGTGGTTTGGATGAGTATCAGAGGGGTGTTTGGGTTTTGTCCAGTGTTGGCGAAGAATGGGGTCATTCCGAGAGAGGCTTGCTTGCTGTTGTTATAGGCAAACTTGACTGCAGTGAGGTGTTTGTGCCAATCATCTTATCTGTAGGAGACATAGTTTCTTAGCATTTGTTCTAGGGTTCAGTTCATTCTTTCAGTTTGGCCATCAGTTTCAGGGTGAAAGGCTGTAGATAGTGCAAGTTTTGTTCCAAGGTACGCATGGAGGGCTTTCCAAAAATGGCTGGTGAATTTCAGATCTCGGTCACTAACAATGATCTTAGGGAGACCATGATAGCGGAAGATATTGTCAAACAAGAGTGTAGCTATATCTGGTGCTGTTGCAGTAGTGGTGGTTGGTACAAAGTGAGCTTGTTTACTGAGGTAGTCCACAAAAACAACAATTGCATCTTTCCCATTCTTGGTTCGGGGTAGTTGTACAATGAAGTCCATAGAGACTTGTTCCCAATTTGCAGATGGTACTGGGATAGGGTGGAGTAGTCCAGGTTTTGCTAGTGTTGAGGACTTGTTCCATTGGCAGGTGTCACAGGAAGTGATATAGGTTTTGAGCTGATCTACCATGTAGGGCCAATAGAAGTTTCGGGAGATAACTTCGTAGCATTTATCAAATCCTAAGTATCCAGCTATAGGGGCATCATGACATTCGAATAGGATAGTCCTTCAGAGGTCTTGGTTGTTTGGAACATACAACCTGTCCTTGTAGTAGATAGTATTGTCCCTGAGTTGGTATTGATTGTACCAGGTATGCTTGTCAGCATCATCACTGTTTAGGATTTCTCAGAGTGCTTGAGCTTCCTTATCATCAGCACATGCTGTGATGATTTGTTCCATGATGGAGTTTGTAACCAGGGTGAGAGTTTGGATAACTTCTTCAATGGGTGGTCTGGAGATTGTATCAGTAACAATGTTTTCCTTGCCGGGGTAGTACTGGATTTTGTAGTCAAAGTTGGTGAGGACTTTCATCCATCTGGCTTGTTTTCAAGACAGGGTAGCCTGGGTCTTGATGTTGACTAATGACTTGTGGTCAGTCAATACAGTGAAGTGTGCTCCTTCTAAGTAAGGTCACCATTTGATCAGAGTGTCCACGATGGCTAACATTTCCTTCTCATGAGTTGCATAGTTGATTTCGGCATCATTGAACTTGTGGGAGTGATAGGCCACAGGGTGTCCTTCTTGCATGAGTACTGCTCCAAGAGCTAGGTCAGAAGCATCAGTGGTAACTTCATATGATAGGGCAGGATTTACCACTTGAAGTACTGGAGTGGTTATCAAGGCATCTTTCAATGCTTGAAAGGCAGTATCTTGTTTGGGTCCCCAATTTGCAAGGTTGTTGAAGTCTTTTTCTTGTTTCGTGGTCCAGGATTGTTCTTCTTTCTTGTTGTGCTTGGTCATTTGGGTAAGGGCAGTGGCGATTTTGGCAAAGTTGGCAACAAATCGTCTGTAATAGTTTGCTAATCCCAGGAATGACTGGAGGTCTTTCAGCTTCTTGGGTCTGGGCCAATCCTTGATTGCGGAGATTTTGCTGGAGTCTACTTTGATTCCATTTGGTGTGACAATGTGTCCAAGGAATTGAATTTCTTTCAGGAGAAATTTGCATTTACTGAGTTTTGTGAAGAGCCTGTTTTCTCGGAGTTTCAGTAGTACTAGTTCAAGGTGTTCGAGATGTTCCTCCAGGGTTTTGCTGAAGACTAGGATGTTATCAATATAAACAACAACGAATTTGTCTAGGTATGGGTGCAGGATGGTGTTCATCAGTGTTTGGAAGGTTGCTGGAGCATTAGTTAAGCCAAAAGACATAACCAGGAACTCAAAATGTCCATAGCAAGTTTGGAAGGCTGTCTTGTAGATGTCTTCTTCTTTCATGGCAATTTGCCAGTAATCATTTTGCAGGTCAAAAGAGCTCATGAATTGTGGGTTGGTAAGTCTATCAAATATTTCGTCAATCCTGGGTAGTGGGCAACAGTTCTTGATGGTCTGTTCATTGAGGTCGCGGTAATCAATGCACATTCTCAGGTCTCCTCCTTTCTTGACAACAAAGAGGACTGGTGCACCATAAGGTAATACACTTGGTCTGATGAATCCTTGTTCCAGGAGTTTGTCAATTTCTTTTTTGAGTGCATCGATTTCTCTCGGAGACATGTGGTAGATTGACTTGAAGGCTGGCTTGGCATCTGAAATAGTCTTGATGGCATGGTCCACTGCTCATTTGAGAGATAGGCCTTTTGGAAGCTTCTTCGGAAATATGTCTCGGAATGTCTGGAGTAGTGGTCTGACATGGCTGTCAACTTTGGAAAAGTCTTCTTCAGAATTCTCGGGTTCTCCTTTGGATGTACGGATGGAGATAGCAAAGAGAGGGCATTTCTTGGCCAATTTTTTGAGTTGTAGCTTGTTGATGTGGGTGATCTTTGGTCTAGGGTCACTAGAATTGAGTGGGTCCTTTTTGCCTTACAGTTTGAAGTTGTGGCGTCCTTTTTTGATGGTCAGAGAATGGTTTACCCAATTGATCATGGGGTTCTCTTGTTTTAACCATAGCGTTCCAAGGATGATTTCATTGTCTGGGAGTGGTATGATCTGGAGAGTAACATGTACTCGATAGTCACTGATTCGGAAGGGTAGATTGCGGACTTCCTTGCTAATGACATGTGAGGTTCCAACAGCTGTGGCAACTGCTTGAGTTTGTTGTACCAGAGAGATGAAGACCTTGAGACTGTTGGCTGTTTCTTTGTTGATGAAGTTACCTGAGGCACCGCTGTCTATCATAATCTTGACAGGTGCTTAATTGACAAAAGCTTTAAGTGTAAGCAGTTTGTCTGATCTAATGGTGGTGATTTTAGTTGTAGGGGCTTTCCTTCTGTTGGTTCTTCTTTGAGCCAATTCATTGACGCAAGAGAAGCAATCATCAATCATTCAGGAAGAGTACATTCCAATACCATGGGGACATCAGCCACTTGGTATATATCCATCTTCAATTTTCTTGTAGAATTATTCTTCTTTGTTTATGGTAGGTTGGACTGGGGCTTTGTTTGATGAGCCAAATCCTTTGGATCCTCTAATGGTGGGCAGTAGTTCTGAGACTTCCTTGACTGTCAGGGTTGACTCGATTTTTTCGAATAGGATCTGGGCAATACAGAATCCAATGGGAATCTTGAAGGGTGTCCAACTGTGGTTTCGGATGAGGACAATAATTTCGCCTGTATAATCTTCATCAATGACTCCTCCTTCTACTGAGAGTCCTTTCAATGCTAGGCTGCTGTGACAGTATATTCTTCCAACATGTCCTTCAGGGATTTGGATGCTGATTCCTGTGTAGACTTGTTTGACTTCTCAGTTAGAGACTGTAGCTTCTTCGGCTGTATATAGGTCATATCCAGCTGCTTTTTGACTTCCTTTGGTTGGGGCCTTAGCAGTTTGTCTTAACTTGATAAAGTCTAGTGTTCTGGTGGTCAGATTGTTGAGGTGGTGCAGAGTAGTAACAGTTGCTCGTGTTGCTATTTGGGGTTTTCGGTTAGGGCAGGCACTGGCCATGTGTCCTGTCTTTCGGCAATAGAAGCATGCTCCGCTTCTTCTGAGTTTGTTCCTTTTGCCTTCAGTGAGTTTCTTGAAGGTACTCAGTTGGGTGGGTTCATGATTTCTGGGTGTCCACGAAGTGGATGTTGAGGGAGCTTGGGATGCTTCATGCTTGGGTTCTTCCTTCTTGGTCCAATTCTTTTCCTTGTTATTGAACTGTCTTCAGGGCAGAATGGGTCCAGCTGTTAGGATTCGCTTGACCATAGTCTTGATTCTTATCAGACACCATTGTTGGTGGTCACAACCAACTGGGCATCCTTGTTCTCGGATTTTTCTAGTAAGCCATTCTGGCAGGGCATCGAATAAATGATCTGCTCTTATACCATTTCATGCTTCATCATTGGCAATATACCCTAGGCCAATAGTGTTCAGAAGTGACTCAAGTTTTGTACAGAAGGTTTCAAATTTCTCCTTACCATGTACATCAAATTTGAGGTTGTGGAGTTTTACTCAGGATTCAGTGATCATGGTTTTACTGCGATATTGAGTAATTATGAGTTGTTTAAGTCCAGGGGCTGCAGGATGGTCTCCATATCCTGGGGCATTATTTGCTGTATTCTGAGCAACTACTGCAGGTCAGGTGTCCCATGTGATGGGTTTTTCGGGAAGGGTTCGCCACCATTCTTCGGCAGGTCCTCGGAAGAATGTAACAACTCAGTAGACATAGGCTGTAGTGGTAGCAAAGAGTTGTTCCAGAGTGTGGTCTTGATTGTTTGTCAGAACATGGTCAGCGACTCGTTCATTGGTCCATTGATTGGCTTCAAAGTTGGTGTCAACTACACTAATGAAGCTTTGGACTTCTTGTGCAGTACCATTGAAGGTAGGTAGACTCAGATTTTTTGTAGGTCGAGTCTGTTCAGCTAAGACAGTAATGGTTGCTACCATTATGGCTATCTGGGCAGTGAGGTCTATAATCTGTTGGTTTGCCATGTTGTTTACTGGAGGTGGTTGAACTACTGGTAGTGGTGTTACTGGTACTACTTGAGGTACTGGTGCAGAGTGTGATGGGGTTCTTTGAGTCTGTGTAAGTTGCTAGAGTAATAGTTGTGGGTCTGGAGTAAGGGCTTGATAGATAGCTGTCTATTGCTGTGTAGGTATATTCTGTCCTGATAGAGGTACGTCTCCTTCGATGGTATATCCGGGATCGAATTCACTGAGATACTCCTCCTCCTCTTGGGTTTGGTCCCTGTGTGTTTGGGTTTGCTCGACATCGAAATAGACAGAATCAGTAGTATATCTGATTTCAGATAGACTTAATTCAAAGTCAAGTTCTGGTTCAGTATTGGTTTCAGATTCAGGTAGGGCTGTGGCAGGGCCTGCTTTGGGTTTGGGGTCAGGTAGTTGATGAAGAGTTTCTCTTGCTTTTTCCTTAAGAATATGGCGGGCCTTACTGTTCTGGAATTGGTAGTATAATGCAGTCTTGGTTCTGGTTTGGTGAAAGTCGGTAGAGTTGAGCCACTTGGCTACAGAGGCTTGGGCTTTGTGAGGAACTAAGGCTAGAAAGACTGCTGTTGGTTGTCCTAGGTCGCTCGGATTTGTGGAGCTGACAAAACTCTTGTTGAGAAGAGTAAAGAAGGCTTCTATAAGACCTTCTTCATCTTGACTTGCTGGGTGTAGTGCAAGGAGTTTGGTGAATAGGGTTTTGCCTATTTGCTGGTTTAATCAGAGTACTTCTTTCTTTGAATGAAGTTTATCCCACTTGTTGCAGGTGTGGAGGTCAAATTGTTCTTGTACATCAGGTTCAATTCTCTCCAGATTGTTAGATGGTTCACGATAAATTCCAGGTCAGAGGTTGGGCTTTATACCAACTTGTAGGAATTCACAGAAGAGTTTGTAGCAGGGTGAGGAAGCGTCTTGAAGCGGAATTGGATTGTAAACTGCTGCTACCAAGTTGTAAGAGGGTTGCTTTTTTGGGTAACTGTTATATATTTCTAGAAGGGTTTTCTGGAAGTTCTGGATATTCTAGAAGACCGTTTTCTTATGGTCAAGATCAATTTCATATGGAGTATGTCCTCTATGCTTATTGATTTCTAGATTGGATTGACGTCTCAACCAAAGTCCTCGTTCTGGACTTGTTCTGGATGTTCAGGATTTTCCGTATTTCAGGAAGTTCAAGAAACTAAGGCCAGCTTAGTTGAATTGGCGTATCGCTGCAGACAATACCCAATTAGGAAATTTCGTGGTGGGGTTAGGAGTAGGACCTAACGGGGAGCGGATTTACTTAAGAGTGATTTGTGGGTTATTAAATAGGTTTATTTGCTATTCATATTATTGCTATACTAGGAGTATTTGTGTGAAGGGATATTGTGGGGAAATGCTTCAGGAGTTGTGTTCAGATTGTTCAGGTCTGTTTAAGTCTGAGATTCTGAGCTCTGGGGGAGGGGGTATTTATACTAGTGAGGGGCTATCTGGACTATGCTAGATATGGATGTAGCACTAAGTGCTTTGCTAAGTCAGAATGTAGTCATGTAGTACAATAGTGATCTGACATGTCAAGAGATCATCTGACTGCTGAGTCAGTTCACAGTCACGTCATACAAGGCTAATCTAACTATACTATGACTGCTAATCTATTTATAGGTTTAGGCACTGTCTGGGTAGTCTTCGATGACATCACCATCAATGATATCATCTCTGATGAAGTAGTCATCTAGGAAGAGTGGTTCACAGATTACTTCTCCTTGTTCACTGAGGTAATAATATATTGGGACTTCATCTCCATCTCACAGGATAGCATCATCTGTCTCATAAGCTGGATAAGGTATTGGTGGGCGAAGGAGGGGTGTATCGTCTTCGCTTTCATCAGATTTGCTGTCTGCGTATCTTCTATAGGTTATAGCACTATGAGTCGCGGGGTTGTAGTATGCTGGCGGTTGTGGTTTATGTCGCTTGTACTCAGGTGGTGAAGTGGTTGGTTCGATCTTGAGGGTTGTCTGAAGGTACAGGTTGTGTTCTCCGGTTTCTTTGTTGTAGTTAAAGTAGTCGGGGATAAATACAGGTTGGTATTCATACCAGTGGTCATTTTCCCAATAAGTCTCGTATGTGGTTATGAACTGTTGTAAGTTCATCGGCAAGGTTGGCAGTGTGATCAGGGTTGGTAGAGATCCTTGGCTTGAGGTCATGTCGGCATCAGAAGGATCATTGTCTTCTGCTTCATCTTTGTCAAAGTTAATTATATTGTAGATATCCTTCATGGCATATCCCACTTGGGGCATTTGCAGGATATGGTTATCAGGGTGCGAGAAGGTTCTGTCTGTGGTTTCAACATACTCAAGATACTTGTGGTTGAGTTCTTGTATCATGTCGTCGATTTGGCCATAGGACAGGGTAGCAACCATTTCGCTAGTAGTAACTCGAAGGCGGGGAATAAAGGTGCTGTACTCGTAGAAGAGTTCTCGGTGTTTGCAGGCAATGAGCTTCTGGTGTTGAGACATCTGGGTAATGTCTGTATTATGGTGGTGTTCAACCATGTCTTCCAGGAGGCGGCCAATCTGGTAGTAGCTTGAGATTTGTCTGATTCGGTGGGCTTCGTTAAGTATGTTCAGGGCATTCCATCAGGCTTCTACGAAGTAGAGAGGTGCTTGGCTGTAGATATTCATAAGGGGTAGAGGGGGTGTGGCTCGGTTGACAATGGCATTCCAAATGTCAGCATGGATGTGGTTGTAGATCTTGGTAGTCATGTTTGTGTGTTTGGAAGTTGTGGTTGTTGTTTGTTTTAGTTTTCTATTTCAACGCATCTTGGGGCTGGGTATATATACATTTGTTCTGGATTGGTAAGATTCCATTTGTGTGAATCTTGTATTCCGTGACTTGGTATTGACTCAGCTTTGTATACTGTGGCTTCTGTTTGACTCAGCTTCGTGATTTTGCAGGTGATTTCCAGATTTGTTCGAAGATCGCATGTGATTTCTGTAGCTTGGAGGTTGTGTGCTTACAGAATAGATAGTAGTAGGGGTGAGACCCTAGAAAGGTGCTCTATTAGAGATATATAGAGAAGATATATAAGTAGAGTAGAGAGAGAGTTAGAGTAGCAGAGGGGTTGGTAATATTCTGTAAAGATAGAAAGAAGAGAAGATACTTCTTGTAGAATTAGATGAGAGATATATCTATATTAATATATTATAGATAGATTGGTAATAAAGTGGAAGTCCAAGTAACTATAAATATATATATTTACTAAAAAACTATACTTCTTTATGGTTTCAATAACTTACTCATATTTAAATTTAGTAAATAGATAGATTTTAAAATTCAAGTAGCTTTTCAAGCAATTTTGTTATTTTCATTAATTTTTTTTTTTTTTTTTTTTTT
>RBNI01007487.1:0-10260 GCA_003990745.1 Jimgerdemannia flammicorona | reverse complement strand
AAAAAAAAAAAAAAAAAAATGCAAGGTTTTTTGCGGAACGCATCGGGCTCTCCTGCCGTGATGAAGGCATGATTTTTCAATGTGGCTTACGTTTCTTTAGTCGCTGGACCACTAAATCATGTGCGACTTTCCAATGCACGTCATTATACCTGCTTGACGTAGGTAGGTGGATGTCACGACCTAGAGCGAAAAGAAAAACAATCGGACCATATGGTTATTACCATCGAATTACCGTATATTAAAATCAATTGATCCCCTTTGTGTTGAAGGATATGATATAGATGGTTTTGAAACCCGTTTCCCACCCAGCCACTATCTTTTGTATTTGGTTTGAAGAACGTAACTTCATAACCCGCAACGGCGACAGTCAGGCGTAAGAGGGATGTCGCACAGAAGCCTACATTTATTACCACAATGGGATTGTGAAGAGGCACCAAAACTACAGATTCTTGATTACGTAAATATATATATACTAATTATATGCAAACAGCATAATGTACAACGACGAAAACCAAGTAATGAGAAATATGGGAAATACTGCAACGGAACAAAAGATACGTAATCACAGCGCAGAATCTCAATGCGGCTTGTTCTCGTAAACGTCTAACATATATCAAAATATCGGACTAGAGCTTTAGTTCAACCTTAGGAATTCTAAACAAATACAAATAGATGTTTGAGGCGTGATCAAAATGCATGGTGCTACCTATTTTTATACGGTAAGATAAAAGAACTCGAATCAGAAGAGTGGGATTTGTAGAAGATCATTCAATTGTAGACCAGGTCCTTTTTATCTATTCATTTGTGGGTAGAGGAGGAGGAAGGCCCAGCAGGAGCCATGGGAGTGAACCCAGAACCAGTGTCAAAGTGAATGGAAGACATGTGGAAGAGTGTGTATAAGGGGGACAAACAAAGAACATAACTAAATTTGCATCAGCCATTTATTGCCACATAAAAACACAGTCCTTATATACAAAATATGACATCCCAAAAGGGAGGATGTGCCACAACTTGGGGCAAACCGAATTAGGAACCACATGACTGCCGGAGATAAGCAGAGATAAAGGGGGAGCCAATCCTAGTTGTAGGATAAAAATCACAAACAAACACAAACAAAACAAATCCAAATTATGATTAAAAAACATCTACAGACCCCAGAGAGGTGAGCGTGAGTGAGGGGTGAGGCCGAAATGGAGTGAGCTGCAGTGAGTCTGAGTGAAGTGAGGGGCCAAAGGCAGTGGAGGGGAGCGGAGTAAGGCCAAGACCCCAGAGTGAGTGCAAGACCCCGGAGGGGACAAGGATGTTTTTTAATCCTCTCCAGCAGAGCCCACCAGAAGGTGATGAAAATGTGAAACAAGAGTGATGAATTAAAGAAGAAATAGAAGGAAGACATGAACAAGTGATCAGAGGGCATTGAGAAAGAGATGAAAGTCCATAGCATGAAAGGGAAGAGCACAAGATGGTATCAGGGCGTTGAGCAACCCAGTGAGCACGATCAAATGGTATAACAAGAATTGGGGGTGGGAAAGAAGAGGGGGTATGGAGAGAGTAAGGGGGGAGAGAGGGAAGGAAGGGGGGGTAAAGGAGAGAGAGAAGGGAAGAACGAACAACAGACTATTCAACAGAAGCAAGCAGATCATGAATAATAGAAATTGGGTAAGCATGATGATGGACCACAAAGTTGCCAAGAACCTGAACAGCAGATACCCAATCAGAATGATGGGAGCAGTATAGTACAAGATGATAAGCCTTACCACAAATACATTCAAGAAGAGTGCGATGAGGATAATTGGACAAGAAGTCAGAGAACTGTTGAGAATGTGAAAAACAAGAATAAACAACAGTTCAAAAGGGAGAAAGAGAAATGGAAAGGTCCAAAAAGAGAATACTAGTTATACTACACACCCAAGTAATAGAGTGGTGGGGAGGGTAGATGCCCAGAAACACACTAGGGATATCAATACCAGTAACAGCAAAGACAATAAAGTCATCAATGTAATGGCAAAAGAAGATATCCCCAGCCTGGAATGTGATGGAAAGAGGTGAAGAAAGATCACATATTATATGAAGTTCATGGGCCAGGCCAACAAGGTTGGCAAGGGTGGGGGCATAATTCATATCTATGACAATACTAGAAGTCTGGTGAAAGGAGTCAAGGGCTGACTCAAAATAATTAGAGCCATAGACGAGGAGCATAAGCTCAACAATGGAAGCCAACAAGACTAGGGAATCCAAAGAAAAGACAATGGAACCCAAGAAGCAAAGGCAGTCATCGATCTCATCAAAATGAATAGCAGTATAGAAGGAGGAGAAGGAGGAAGGCCCAGTGGGAGCCATGGGAGCAAACCCAGAACCAGTGTCAAAGTGAATGGAAGACATGTAGAAGAGCATATATAAGGGGGATGAACAAAGAATGTAACTGAAAATACATCAGCCATTTATTACCATGTAAAAATGCGGTCCTTATATACAAAATATGACATCCCAAAAGGGAGGATGTGCCACAACTTGGGATGAACTGAATTAAGAACCACATGACCACTGAAGATAAGCAGAGATAAAGGGAGAGCCAATTCTAGTTGCAGGATAAAAATCACAAACAAACACAAATAAAACAAATCTAAATCGGGATTAAAAAACATCTGCAGACCCTGGAGGGGTGAGCATGAGTGAGGGGTGAGGCCAAAACAGAGCAAGCCACAGCAAGCCTGAGTAAAGGAGAGCAGAGTAAGGCCAAGACCCCAGAGTAAGTACGAGACCCCAGAGGGGGCAAGGATGTTTTTTAATCCTGATTTGGATTTGTTTTGTTTGTGTTTGTTTGTGATTTTTATCCTATAACTGAGATTGGCTCCCCCTTTATCTCCACTTATCTCTGGTGGTTATGTAGTTTCTAATTTGGTTCACCCCAAGTTGTGGTGCATCCTCCCTTTTGGGATGTCATATTTTATATATAAGGACTATGTTTTTACATAGCAATAAATGGCTGATGCAAATTCAGTTATGTTCTTTATTCATCCCCCTTATATGTATATGTTCTTCCACATGTCTTCCATTCGCTTTGACACTAGTTCTGGATTTGCTCTCATGGCTCCCACTGGACCTTCCTCCTCCTCTGCTGTACCACTTACTCTTGGGGCCTCTATCCTCATCAATGAGCTCATGAATAAGGTTCTTCCTCCTCCTCTCCCTGCCTTTATCCCTGCTACTGTCTTGTTCGAGACCTACATCTCATCCACTGTTCTTTCCCTCCCCCTGGACCTTCATCCTTCTGGTCGTCTGCTCCTCTCTCAGTTCCAGTCAGTTCTTGCTCTCTCTGCTAAGGAGACTTGTCTCCACCATGATGTCAATGTCGTTGCTCCACCCACCATCCGCTACTCTGTTCTCCCCAAGGCCTGCCACCAGGCTCTCTCTAAAGAGGTCCATGCCGCCACTGTCACTACCAAGCTTGCTGCTGCTGATGCTGCCACTGCTTCTGCCACCACTGCTTCCACCTCCTTCCACTGTACCTGTACCACCTTTGTGGCCTTCACCTCCTCTTGCCTTTCAGATGCTACCCCTTTTTGTGGCTTCACCATCCATGATGTTCCTTCTGTCGCTGCTGACATTGATACTGTACGTTGTTTCCTTCTTGCCGGCACTTCTTTTGTTGCTCGCCTTTATGAGCAAGAGTCATTATGTGCTGCCACTGCTGCCCACGCCACTGCCACTACTCCCCTGCCTGCCTCTCCTAAGGTTTCGGTCTCCAAGGCCATTCATGCTGAAGCTCACACTACTGCCCATGCTGAGGTCCATTCCTTCGCTACCACCATGGCCAAGGCCCCCTCCAAGACCCCCACCAAGATGCCTGCCAAGTCCAACCAGGCTTCGTCTGCCTCTTCCCGGTCCCCCTCCCCTGGCAAGGCCTCCTCCTCTATTCCCCCTGCCCCCAAGCATGGCTGCCAACTTGGTTCTTGCCCCATTGGGGCCTGGCCTTGTGCTGTCTGCTCTGATCACCTCCACCATGCCTACTGGCACCCGGCCAAGTCTGTCTGTCCTCATGGTGGTGTCCCTCATACTGCTGCCCCTTTGGCTGCTCACTTACCTTCAGTCTCCTCCACTGGTTCCTCCTCTGCCTCCTCCACCTGTGCCCCTGAATGTAAGGGCTGTATGAAAGCCTGTGGCCATAAGGTCTGGCACTCTGACGGGGTGTACTCCTGTTCATCAGATTTGCCACCTTCAAAAAAAGTCAGAGAGAAGGAGAAGGCCTCCTGCTCTTAAACTTCCCCTCAGCATGGCTCTCTCCTGGTGTCCCTGTCCCTTCTCAGATTCTGTCATTGCTTCTGGTATACCCTGAGTGGTTCCTCATGTTGTCCCCCCTTCACCTTTCCCAGTTGCTCATCCCAAACTTTTGGGTTTATTCTTCTCTTGGAATACTTTTGTCTCCTCCTTTCTCTTCAGCTGACTGCTCTCTTTCTTCCCTTCAAGTCTTTGCCTTATCCTTGGGTCCTTGCTTCATTTTTCCTGCAACTTCCTCACAATTTTCCTTCACTGATCTGGCTCATCTCATATGTTTTTGTCATGCTCTTGACCTTGCCATCTTCTTCAAAGATTGTGGTGAGATGCCCTCTCACTATTCTGTTCCCAGTGATTGGGCCCCCCCTCCCAACGTCTCTTCATACTGCATATTCCTCGACATGACTTGCTCACTGTCCATTCCTGGATGTGCTCACTCTTGCTTAGTTTCAGACCATGCCATGCATACCATACTTAAATCGGTCAAGTAATTGCCTATACATTTGCTCATAGTCACTGATAAGAATCAGGGTTTTGCACTTATTCCTAAGTCACTCTATCTTGATAGCCTTTCTGCCCTCCTTCAAGCTGTGGCTTGCGAGCCTAGTGCTCTTAGATTGGATGAGGTTCTCACTCTTCTTCAGGTTTCTCTGGCTCATGCCAGATCACTTTCAGATTTCCCATTCACAAACCCCATTTTTAACTTCTTCCAGGACTCTTTGTCCTCTTCTGATATTTGTCTTCCTGTTTTTTATGCCCTTCCTAAAGTTCACAAGCCTACTTTGGCTTAGTATCCCATTATGGCTACTTATAGTTCCCCTACCACTAAGATTTTGAAGTGGTTATCCTGCTTCTTCCTCTCTTGGATGGCTCTCTTACAACATTGTCTTGGGCCTGAGTATACTATTCTTCATGATACTCAGGAGCTCACCCTTCTCTGCTCTACTATTGTGCTTGTTTATCGTTTTTCCCATCTGGCCTCTGGTGATTTTTCCTCCTTCTATACTGCTATTCGTTTTGATAAGATCAATGACTGCCTTCACTTCTTGGGTTCCATTGTCTTTCCTTTGGATTCCCTGGTCTCATTGGCTTCCATTGTTGAGCTTATGCTCCTTGTCTGTGGCTTTAATTATTTTGAGTCAGCCCTTGGCTCCTTTCATCAGACTTCTGATATTACCATAGGTATGAATTGTACCCCTACCCTTGCCAACCTTATTGGCCTGGCCCATGAACTTCATGTGATACGTGATCTTTCTTCACCTCTTTCCATCACATTCTGGGCTGAGAATATCTTCTTTCGCCATTACATCAATGACTTTATTGTCTTTGCTGTTGTTGGTATTGATATCCCTAGTGTGTTTCTGGGCATCTACCCTCTCTACTACTCTATTACTTGGGTGTGCGGTATGACTAGTATTCCCTTTTTGGACCTTTTCATTTCTCTTTCTCCCTTTCAAACTGTTGTTTATTCTCATTTTCCACATTCTCAACAGTTTCCTGACTTCTTGTCTAATCATCCTCATCACACTCTTCTTGAATATATTCATGGTGAGGCTCATTATCTTACACTATGCTGCTCTCATCATTCTAATTGAGTATCTGCTGTTTGGGTTCTTAGCAACTTCATGGTCCATCATCATGCCTACCCAATTTCTATTGTTCATGATCTGCTTGCTTCTGTTGAATAGTCTGTTGTTCACTCTTCCCTTCTCTCTCCCCTTTACCCCTCCTCTCTTCTCTCCCTCCCCCCTTATCCTCTCTATATCCCCTCTTCTTTCTCACCCCTAATTCTTGTTGTACTATTCAATCATACTCACTGGGTTGCTCAATGCCCTGATACTGTCCTGTACTCTTCCCTTTTACACCATAGATTTTCATCTCTTTCTCGACACCCTCTGATCACTCATTCATATCTTTCTTCTATTTCTTCTTTAATCTATCACTCTCATTTCATGTTTTCATCACCTTCCAGTACCTTTAGCTCTGCTGGAAAGGATTAAAAAACATCCTTGCCCCCTCCAGGGTCTCGTGCTTACTCTGGGGTCTTGGCCTTACTCTGCTCTTCTCTACTGCCTTCAGCCCCTCACTTTGCTTGGACTTGCTGTGGCTTGCTCCATTTCAGCCTCACCCCTCACTCATACTCACCTCTCCAGGATCTGTAGATGTTTTTTAATCCTGATTTGGATTTGTTTTGTTTGTGTTTGTTTGTGATTTTTATCCTGCAACTGGGATTGGCTCCCCCTTTATCTCCACTTATCTCTGGCAGTCATGTGGTTCCTAATTCGGTTCGCCCCGAGTTGTGGTGCATCCTCCCTTTTGGAATGTCATATTCTGTATATAAGGACCATGTTTTTACATGGCAATAAATGGCTGATGCAAATTTGGTTATGTTCTTTGTTTGTCCCCCTTATACATGCTCTTCCACATGTCTTTCATTCACTTTGACACTGATTCTGGGTTCGCTCCCATGGCTCCCACTGGGCCTTCCTCCTCCTCTGTAATATCGAAATTGGAAGGCGTCGCGGAGCACATTGGCTGGAACGAATGTCGCGGCAAGCTGATGCGAACACATTACTCCGGAGGGGATGTACGCGGTGACTTTAATCAGCTTGATTGATGAAGGCTGAGCAGGTTCTTGCACTCCTCATCCTCTGGTGTCCTGCCGATAACCCCAAATGTCCAATCGACGACGCACGTGAGAAATTCAAAGGCGCTGGTTGGGCAGTCTTTGTTGAAGTTGATGCCCGCCACAAGGACAACCAGAGCATCTTTTGAAAGCGAGGCGAGTTGAGGAAGAACTGGCGCACGATTGCGCTATGGGATACTAGAAAAGCGAAAAAAAAAAAAAAAAAAAAAAAAAAAAAAAAAAAAAATGGGTAGAAGACGCGAATACTGAGTTGCTGGAGAACTCGCACGTTTAAAAGGATGGATCTGGATCGCATTGTAATCTTTATGGGATGGTGAACTGTTATGACTCTATTAAAATGAGCCCAGCAGATAAAATCTATTTATAAATGCCAGAATAAAATCTTCACATGAGCTCGACTACGCTATTCACTGATGGAACAAACATTATCATATATTATCTGAACAAAAGCGTAAACCAGAAACTAAGGCCAGAATTAACTGACGGTGAAAATAAAATAATCTAAAGAAAAATGCATTATAATACTTCAGCTGATAAAGCAGAAGGAATGTGATTACCTTGGCGAGCTTGGTTTATTTATCCTGAAATCGCGCGCTTGTGGGTGCAACCCGTTTCATGCCGCCCGAAAACCAACGTCTCGTTAAACCCGCAATCGTCCGTTCGCGTTTGCCAACTATCATTGACCTAATCAAGAGATATCTTACTGACACTATAATTTATCTAATTAGAACAAGATCTAAAAGAATCAATAAAAAAAATTCTCAGCCATATAATTCTGAAGAGACAAGAACAGAATTATATATTTAAGGCCATAATTAGTATAACAAAAATAGACTAGATATGAGACGTAAGTAAAATATCTTATATAACTCAATCTACAGTAATTGTTTAACATACTGATTTGAGATATTTTATCAGAAAAGATATGTTAGGTTATAATAAGCAAAACTTCTATTGTTCTATTATTAAGTTTTTATAATCTAGAAAATAAGAATATGGATTCCTTACTATCGTATTGAGAAAATAGCTCTTTGAAGTAGTAGTCAGTATCGCGGCCGTACCATTCAGTGCTTTAATGCCACGGATGCGGGATGGTAAATGTTAGCACACTCGACACCTGAACACCCCTGCACCGGCTTGAAGATTTGACAAACATTGTCGGAATTTGGGCCTTGAGTCTGATGCAGGAAGGAAAAGGAGTAGTTGCGAGTTGAGAAATACAGACACCAGTGTATTTACGTTGTGTTGCGACGGTATCGCTTACGCGTGGTTGAGTCTGGAGACAGAGAAATAGAAAGAAATGAGTGTGAGTTAAGTTCTTTGAAGTACTCTATTGTTCACTTACGTAGTGTACGTGTCGCGTGGTCCAAATGTTCCTTCGAAATTGTTACTTGTTGTATTTGGGACGTGTCCTTGGCGAAGTTGAACCCTCCTCATGGTCTGCCTCGTGGTTTGTCTGTCAAGATCTTACGCTGTGCTTAGTGTCTTGAGCGCAAGAGTAAAGGATAAGATTAAATTTTTAGCTTGTTTGTTACTACTTTGATGATAATTGTGTTGCAGCATTTGTTGGAGATGACAGCGGTTGGGAAATGTACGGTATTCACAAAGCATGATCAAACCCGCCAAGCATCGTCACTTGGGCTGTACTGATTCATCAATCAATATCAAACCGCCAACCCCGTAAAATCCATCAGATCCCAACAACCCACTGAACCCTCCTTCCTCTCCATCCCCACTCTCTTTTACAAAACCATGTCAGCCTATCCCAGTACCCCCACCACCGGTGACCCCCCTGCCCTCGCTCCCGACCTCTCCAACTTTTTCTCAAGTGCCAACACCCTAACCCCGGACACTGCCTCCACTTCCTCTACGGCTTTCACATTCGACGACGACAACAACCTTGCTGGCTTTGTTCCCGCTCCAGCTCCATCTCGTCAAGTACACCCCTTCCCCTCCGTCCAGAGCTTTTACGCTGGCCCCACCAGCGGCGCAATTGCTAGGAGAAGGCAGTCGTGGAGTAAAGCGAGGGATGGGTTTGCGAATAAAAATGTGAAGCAGAGGTCGATTGAGAAACCAGGGGAGGGATTTGTCGGCGTTGAAATCACTCCAGGGAGGAGAGAGTGGAAGGAGGTTAGAATCGAAGAGTTGGAAGGAGGAATAGGGCCTGTGGTGAGTGAGAGCGGTAGTGAGTTGGGCGTGTAGTGATTCATACTTCTCAACGCACTCATCGGAAATAACATCCTTGTGCCATTCTTATTGACGCGTTCTCAATTTTTTTTTTTTTTTTTGGTCGATTTCTTCCCGCTTATTTGTAGTCCGTTATGGGTTGGTAGCCCTCATTTATTTCACATTTATCATAACGTTCTGCCAAACCAATAACCACCCTCCTATCCCACTCTACCTCTCCAATTTCCTCTCCATTTTCCCGCTTATCTCAGGCCGCATCGTTGCCAACTCCGGCATCCGCTCCTTTCAAGACAAGAAGAGTAAATCCCCGTCTTCTAGCTACATAGTTACCCTCCACCTACTAGTCACGCGTCTCATCCTTTCTCTATCAACGCTTCCGCCTTAACCATCCCTTAGACCCTACCAAACACCACACCTCGCAGAGCATCTTCGTCAAGGACGACACGGGCATAGTCGAGTGCAAGATTTGGTACAACACTCCCGAAGCTACGAACATGTTTGCGAAATTGGAGGTGGGTATTTTGTTTTCTTCATTATTTGCTCATTGGCCTTTCGACAACAAAACTCGTCTGCACCACATCCACTATCCAATCATCAATCCTCCTTGTCCTTCCCAACCCCATAGCTCGACATCCTCATCCACATTCGCGCGCCTGACACCCGCATCCTACGCCCCGCCACAACCTTAACTCCAAGCCCAATCGTCGCCACGACCCCAGTTCTTCTCACATTCAGCGATCGCGACATCGAGCACGGCGCCGCTGGAATTGATCGGCTCCCTCCTGACCCTGCTTTGTTTCGCAGGCCCGTCGCGCTCGGGGGTATCGTCAAACTCGCCGTACTGATTGCTGAGGCTGATACTGGTGGGGTGATCGGGGAGAGAAGGGTCATGGTTTGTGTGAAAAAGGTAGATTGAGGAGTGGATTGGTTTGGTGCGGAAGGAGGATGATAGAAGAAACTTACGCATACACATACGCATGTATGTAGATTTATCCCGCGCAAGATATCAGAATCCGGCGCGGTTGGTCTCGTCGGCGTGGCGTCAACGTCTTTGATGACTCGGCCGGGGATATCGAGATTACGCTGTGGGGGGGGCAGGTTGGAGTGGCGGATTCGTGGAGCGAGTTTAGGACAGGTGGGTTGTAGCGGGGGGG
>RBNI01007486.1:0-10260 GCA_003990745.1 Jimgerdemannia flammicorona | reverse complement strand
CACCAAACCCCGTCGTTGGCCCCCCTGAGGACCCCAACCCACCCACCACCCAGTCAGTAGATCCCCCAATAGCTCTTCCCACCTTAACACCTTCACCCCCAGCCCCAGCCGCTGTCCCAGATTTGCTGACTGTTGTTGTAGGCAAACTCAGCATGGGCTAGGTACTTGTCACAATCATTTTACTTATAGCAGCAGAAGATGCTAAGCGTCTGTTTGAGAGTTCTATTGGTTCGCTTGGTTTGACCATCAGTCTGAGGGTGGTAGGCAGTAGAGAACTTCAGCTTAGTTCCATGGAGGGAGAAGAATGCCTTCCAGAAGTTACTTGTAAACTTAGTATCTTGGTCCGACACAATAGTGCTAGGCATGCCATATAGCCTGAATACTTGATTGAGGAAAATCTTGGCAATTTCTGGTGCTGTAGCAGTGGTCTTGGTGGGTGCAAAGTGGACTTATTTGCTTAGGTTGTTTACAAATACTATGATGGCATCTCATCCTGCCTTAGCCTTGGGGAGTTGGACAATAAAATCCATTGCAATCTGATCTCAGTTGTGACTTGGGATAGGTAGGGGTTGTAAGAGTCCTACTGGTAGCTTGTTACTACTTTTGAATCTTTGACACATCTTGCATGAGGTCCCAAAGTCTTTGATGTCCTTGGTCATCCTTGGCCAGTAGAACTCTCTTGAGAGGAGGTTGTAGGTCTTTTTGAAACCAAAGTGTCCTGCTGCAGGAGTATCATGGAGTTCTTGAGTCACAGAGAATCATTATTGGGTATAACTACTATATTATGGTCCCTGTAGATAAGTCCATCATGGTAAGTGAATCTCTTGGCCATTTGCCTCATGGGTTCTGGGACCTCAGCCTCTGGGTCTTGGCAGAATTGAAGAAAATTCATCAGGGGGCTGTCTTGCTGATAGCCATCCTTGATCATTTGGGTAAGGTCTCCAATTACTTCGATTATGAAGACAAGTTCATCTTCCATGTACCTGGAGAAACCATCAGCCACACAGTTGGTTTTGCCTGGGATATACTTTATTTCTATATCAAAGTTGGCAATAATTTCCATCCGGCAGGCTTGTCTGTGGGTCAGCATGGGCTGTGTATGAATATACTACAGGGCATGGTGATCAGTATAGGCCACAAATGGTTGTCCTAGGAGGAAATGACACTATTTCTGGAGTGTAGTAACAATGGCCAGGAGTTTCTTCTCATGGGTAGTGTACCAGGTCTCAGCTGGTTTGAGCTTTTGGGAAAGATAGGCCACTGGGCAGTCTTCTTGACTGAGCACTGCTCCAATAGCAATGTCAGAGGCATCTGTGGTCAGAGTGAATAGTCTGGTAGGGTCAGGTGCAATTAGCACTGGGGCCTCAGTAAGGAGTCTCTTGAGATGGTCCATAGCCAGAGTGCATTCAGGGGTCCATTCAGCTTTGATGTTTACTCCTTTGTGAGCCAGACTGGTCAATGGGGCTGCAATAGCAGAGTATCCTTAGATAAACCTTCAGTAATAACTGGCAATAACCAGAAAGTGCTGGAGTAGCTTGAGGGTAGTAGGGATAGGAATATCCTTAAGGGCTGATACCTTTCAGAGGTCTACATTGATACCTTCAGCAGAGATGATGTGTCCTAGGTACTTGATCTGGTCTTGATAGAACTTGCACTTGCTCATCTTGGCATAGAGCTGGTGTTCTTGCAGGAGGGTCAGTACTTGTCTGAGGTGGGTGTAGTGTAGCTCTACTGTCTCACTGTAGATTAGTATGTCATCAATGTACACAAGGATACAGATGTTGAGGAGTGGTCCAAAGATGTCATTCATCAGATACTGGAATATTGCTAGTGCATTGGTCAATCCAAAAGGCATAACTCGGAACTGGTAGTATCTAAACCATGTTCAGAAAGCTGTCTTCTCAATGTCCTTCTCATCAATGAGAATCTGGTGGTAGCTATTTCACAAGTCCAGTAGGAAAAAGATCTTGGCCTTGAAGATTTGATGTAGCAACTCATCAATCCTAGGCAGGGTATACCAGTTCTTGATGGTGATCTTGTTGAGGGCTCTGTAGTCAATACACATTCGCAGAGAGCCATCCTTCTTCTTGACAAATAGAATAGGGGCTCCAAATGGAGAGTGGCTAGGTTCAATGTATCTTTGGGCCAGTAGTTTGGTCAATTCATCCTTGAGGGTCTTAAGTTCAGGTTGGGCTAGTTGGTAGATACTCTTGTATGGGGGTTCAGATTTGGGAATAAGATCAATTCCATGTTGGATTTGGTGCTTGGGTGGAAGTTCTTGAGGATCTTGAAATACATCTTGGAATTCTTCAAATAGTTCTTGAGCTTCTGTTGGAATTGGGCTACTTGTAGCTTTAGTGACTTCTTGTACTGTACAAATGAAGTAGGTGTTTTCCTTTTTTTGAGAGAGTCTCTTCATTTGAATGGCAGAGATGATTTTGATTTCTTGGTGGTTGGTACCTTTCTGGGGTGTCAGAGTGATCTTTCTGTCTTCGTGGGTCAGGTTAACCTCATTGGTTCTCCAGTTGATGTCTGGGTTATGCTGGGTCAACCAGGCTTTTCCTAGGATAATATCTTGTCCTGAGAGATCTATAATGCTGAAGTCTAACTTCTATTGATATTTGCCAATCTTGAGCAAGAGATCTTTACAGATCTTAGTTAGTGGTGCTGTTTTATCATTACCAAAGGTAACACTTCTTTTCTCAGTGGTGGGTCTGCTTTGGGCTCCAATTCTCTTGGCAGTCTTGGTGCTGATATAGTTTCCAGTAGCACCACTATCAAGCAAGACATTGACATTCTGACTGTGGACTTGGCCTGTGAACTTGATACAGCTGTCCTTCTTCTTGATGGTATTGAGCTCTTCATCCTCATTGTTGTCCCAATTGCTGTCATACTGGCTAGGCCCTTCAAAGAGGATATCAGTCTCTGGCTGAGTAGATGGGCCTGCTTCTTATTCAATAGTAGGGGATGGGTGACCTGCTTACTTGTTGTTGTACCTGGTTATGGCAGAGGTATAGTATACAACTAGCCAGTAGTAGAGGGAGGTCTTCATAGAGGTATGATGATATCTGTCAGAGACAATCTACTTGGCAGCTACTTCTCTTACAGCAGAGAGTATAACATAATCTAAAAAATTCTGGGTGGCTGCAGCAGTATATTCTGGAGTCCTAGTGGTTCCAATGTATCCTTAGAGAAGTTCATAGAACCTACAGTGGCTAACTATATTCCTAAGTCCTGGATGGTAAGTCCTAAAAGCTAGGTATAGATCCTTGTAAGCCTGGTAAATTATAAGCTGGTGGGTCCTTGAGTCTGTAGTTTCCTGGTACCACCTGGTCCTAATGGCAAGGGCTTCTCTGGCTCTGGTTTGGGGATCCACAGTTGGTTCTGAGGGTTACACCTATCTAAGGTTAGTCTTGTTCCAACTTCTCAGAAGTGTATTCTTGATACCATCTTGGCTTAGTAATCTGCTGCTACCAAGTTGTAATAACTCTTTCTTCTACCCCTCTGTTATCCTTTGGATAATTAGGGAAATAAGACTATTACTTAGGGACTTAGTATACAATGTGTACCAAGAAGCCTTCAGTTTGAGGAAGTGCTTGCTTATAAGTAGTTATAGTAGTAGTACCTTCTATTTCAAAGGTCTTTCTCTGGTTTGCCCTATCTTTTAAGGGTCTTGTTCTTTGCTGTGCATAGACTGAATTCACCTTCAAATTCAGGTTCAATGAGTTTACTTAAGTCTTTAGGAATTTATATACTGGTCTTAGTTCTGGCAGAAGTTAGCTAGGCTTCTGGAGTTTAGTCAGAAACACTAGAGTCACTTAGGTGTCATTACTAAGACTCAGGGGAATATGTATGTGTAGGGAGGACTTGATTCTTATATCAAGGACTGAACTAAAACTGCTTTATTTTGGATGGAAACTGGGGGTATTTATACAAGTTGGTCTGCGATTTCTGACTAAGTATGAGTGACTAATTTGGTAACTATAATGAGGTTTGTGATTGTGACCTTTGTCAGGTGGTTTTTAGCAAAAACAACTTTGTGATCAGGATCTCAATTACTAGGTAATGATCAGCTGCTATGGTAACAGTTGCTGTGGCGCTGATTGTCAGGGATAAGCTGGATATCATTTTTTGTATCATTTGTGGCATCATTCATTCATTTGTTATTCATATGTCATGCTCAATCGTATGATGATGTCATCACTCGCCAGGTCACATAATTGCCCATTGCACCTCATTCTATTATAAGTACAACTAACATTTTCTCATGGAGGGATTTGTGAAGTGAGGAGGAAGGGGGGACTGAGGAGGAGGCAATTGAAGACATACTGGAGGAGTGGGAGCTGCCACAAGTAGAGGGACTAGGTGATTTGATCTTACTGGTCCAAAAGGAGGAGATCCAGAGAGTCCTTATGGCAACTAAGCTGGGGACAACACCAGGAGAGGATAGGTTACCTTGGAACTTCTGGAAGAAGATGATGAAGGTTTCTGGAGTATTAGGAGAGATAGCTGCCCTCTGTGACCATGTTCTTTTGAATGGTGAGTGGGTTGGCAAGCAGGACTTGGGGCTGGTGGCCTTATTGTTCAAAGATAAGAGAAGGAGAGAGAACTAGAAGAACTGGAGGCTGATCATGCTTCTGGATATGGACAGGAAGTTGGTGACTAAGGTAATTGTTGCAAGGCTACAGAAGGTTGCTCAACAGGTTCTGGGTGAGGAGCAGTAAGGCTTTGTAGAAGGCAGACTAATCAGAGATGGGACTGTCTGGGTACATGATATCATTGGGGGGACCAGAGCTTGAGGACTGGATGATAGACTGGTCTTTTTGGACTAGGAGAAGGCCTATGACTGTGTTTGGTGGGTGTGGCTAGATATGGTACTGGATAGAATTGGTATTCCCCCAAGGTTTTGGGCTTCTATGCCAAATTTATTAGAGGGCAGTAAGGCAGTACTGATGTGTAATAGTTACTGGGGTTTGGCATTTCTCTTGGGAAAAGGAGTTCCTCAGGAAGACCCACTGTCTCCTATCCTTTATGCCCTTTCATTGGAACCTTTGATGGATAGGATATGTCAGAGGGTGGCAGGGTTCTCTATGTATAGTATGGTGTGGAAGGTGGGGGCCTTTGCAGATGATATGGTGGTTGGCCTTGGATCAGTAGTGGACATTGAGGTACTCAAGGAGACAGTGGAATGGTATGAGGCATACTCTGGGGTGAAACTCAACTGGTATAAGTGTGAGACAATGGTGTTAGGGAATGGGCTGGTGAGAGGGGATGTCATTGGAACAATTGTTCCCACAGGAGAGGAGGTGTGACATTTGGGCATCTTCCTTTCTGTATATGGGTCTGTTCTGCCATTAGTATGGTGGGAGAGGAGAGTGGCCATTTGGGGAGAGGCTCTTAGAGGTTGGGTGGGTCACCACATCTCCCTGGCAGGGTGAGTGTTGATCCTGAATGTCTACTGATTCCCCAAGCTATGGTATGTAGCCTATCATTTATACTTCCTGGCTTAGGTGGTGAAGAGACTCACAAAACTGGCCAGAGATTGGATTTGGGCAAGGAGGAGGTCCCAGATCAGTTGGGATACTCTTGCAATACCAGTGGTTAGGGGAGAACTAGGCCTTGTGGATTTCCCTAGATGGCTGTACTGCCTGCAAGCTTGGTGGTTGAAAGGGCTGTTGAACTGCAGGGGGAAGGTTGGTTTTCACTACTACAGAAGATGTGAGAGATGAGGTTCTCTCCTCGGGGGTCATCAGGAGATTTGCTATCTCTGGTGGGCCTGACTGGAAGCTGATGGCTATGGTTTAAGGGCTTCTGGTGGGGGGTGGTGGATGGAGTACACAGGATAGGACTGTGCTGATAAGGTAATAAGGGGGAGGTACTGGGGGGTCCAGCTATGTGGCGATGGGACAGACTCCTTCTGGGGGGTGTTCTGCTTACTAAGTTTGATATTAGTGATAGAGTGGAGTATCAGTGGGGTCTTGGCCAGGATCTTTGGCCAAGTAGCTGGCAGGCTGTGGAGATTGATGAGGAGTGGGACTGGGCAGGAGTCTGATCATGGAGTGCTGAGGTGTGGCAGTGGCTTCCTCCTGTAATAACTCTCACTTCTATCCCTCTCTTATCCTTTGGATAATTAGGGAAGTGAACTATTACTTAGGGACTTAGTACACAATGTGTACCAAGAAGCCTTCAGTTGAGGAAGTGCTCGCTTTAAGTAGTTGTAGTGGCAGTGCCTTATCTTTCAAAGATCTTTCTCTTGTGCCCTATTTCGAGGGTCTTGTTCTTTACTATGCACAGACTGAATTCACTTTGGAATTCAGGTTCAATGGGTTTACTTAAGTCTTTGTGAAATTGTATACTGGTCTCAGTTCTGGCAGAAGTTAGCTAGGCTTCTGGAGTTTAGTCAGAAACACTAGAGTCACTTAGATATCATTACTAAGACTCAGAAGAATGTGTGTGTGTGGGGGAAACTTGATTCTTGTATCAAGGACTGAACTAAAACTGCTTTATTTTGGATGGAAACTGGGGGGTATTTATACAAGTTGGTTTGCGATTTCTGACTAAGTATGAGTGACTAATTTGGTAACTATAATGAGGTTTGTGATCATGACCTTTGTCAGGTGGTTTTTGGTAAAGAATATCTTTGTGATCAGGACCTCAATTACTAGGCAATGATCAGTAGCTGTGGCAACTGTTACTGTGGTGCCAGTTGTCAGGGATAAGCTAAATATCATTTTTCGCGTCATTTGTTTGCATTGTTCATTCATTCGTCACTCATTATTCATATGCCATGCTCGATCATATGATGACGTCATCGCTGGGTCACGTGATCGCTCGTTGTTCATCACATCCCATCTGTTCACTCTATTACATCCTTCCCCCCTTAGAAATCAATGTCCTTGTTGATTGAGAAATTGAGAACCAGGGGAGAGAAAGGTGGGGAATCCTCCTCAGAGTTGTTATGTACCATCTTCTTCAGGGGCAGGGGGGGTGGTTACTGGTGGCTCACTGTCCAGGATGGAGAAGTCAATGAGGTCTGCAAATGGTTCTTGCATTGGGATAGGTGCTGGTGTAGGGGTTCTCCATCTGATGTGGTTGGGGCCATCCAAGTAGGGTTCTTGGTCCTCATGCCTGGGAATATCCATTTGGATGGATGGTCCTTCAAAGAGGTCAGAGAGGCCTTGGAGCCATTGGTCAAGGTTGTCATTCAGGAGGGGGCTCCAGTGGGGCTTGATGTCAGTAGACTTGAGGGTGATCCAGGAGTTGGCCTCCTGGGCGACCTTGACTTCTAGGGCATCAACCTCAGGGAAAGAGAGGTTCTGGAAGTCCTTTAGTTATATGTAGTTGAGGTTGGGGATCACGAAGGGGGTATGGCACATGATTTGATAGATCTTCTTGGTAAGTCTTTGCTCATGCCTGTCTAGGTGAGTCCAGTCAGAGACCTGGTCTGTGGGTAGGCCATTTGTATGTTAGAGGAGCTGGTGACTGATTTCATATTTGTGCTAGATTTCTAGGTAGCTGATAGCAAGATAGGTCCTTTCAATAAGTTCACAGCAGTCAAGGACATACTGTCCTAGGTCTGGACTGGAGAGGTTAAGGGCTTCTGAGTGGCAGTTCCTTCCTTGGATAGCGACCTGGATGTGTCCAAAGAGGCGGTCAACATGGCTTGGGAGGGGCTGGCTATGGTGGGCAGTTTGGCGGTGGGTGGCAGGCATTCTTGTCTTGTCTTTCTTTGTGAGGAGAGGGGGATGAGAGTTGCGAGGTATTCTTGCCTAGGGTATTTATACTTATTCACCCATCTGATGTGACCTTCCTGTGGTCATGCTTTTTGGCAAAATGTATGACCTGTTGCTATAAGCAGGGCATGTGCTGGTTACATGAGAAAATCCTGATTTCAAAGCTCTCATCACTCATAGTTGTGGTTACACAGAGTTAACAGGTCTTGGTCCACTTTTTTTTTGTCTGGTTGGCGCATTTGTGAGAACTGGCCATCCTTGTCTAGGACAAGGGCTCCCATTGTCGTGGCTGGGGGTTCGAACCTCTCAGAAATAGACTTTTCTTGTAATCCAAGGCAATTCCTAGTAACAATATCTGTCATATAGATGGACTTATACGAGTTTCAATGTTGTTGGCTTTCCTAAGTTCCATATGAAGTGTCCATCATCATCCAGTGGAGATGACACAGATGGCGTGAAATGGAGTTGTTCAAATGCGTTTTGCTGTGCTGTACTAGATTGTTCTTTTGCTCGGGTATCTTCTTGTTGGTTATCCATAGTGTTCCTTTTTTTCACAATGTTTGGTATTATATATTTCTGGATAAAATATATGGCATCCTTCTGCTCACTATATGCTCCAATACTTAGAGCTGTAGTTCCTTCCTTTGCTGGAGAGTGAGTGTTTCCATATAGTCCTAAAGGGCTTCGCATGTATTCTTCAGGGCTTCTTCTTTTTCCCAGGTGGCATCATGGGTAGGGTAACCCTTCCACTTGATCAGAAAAAAGTGCTTGACTGTTTCGGGATATTTGTGGACCTTGTGGTCAAGTACTTCCTCAATTTCAAATTCCTCATGATCATTGATCCTAATTGTGGGTGGTGGTGGAACTATATGCTCAGAGAATGGGTTTTCATGGTAGTCCACCAATTAGCTGATATGGAATACTGGGTGTACTCGGATATTGTTGGGAAGTTGCAACTTGTAGTTGACTTTACTGATTTTTTCCATGATCTTGTATGGTCCAATTCTTCTAGCATGGAGTTTCTTGGCTAGTTGTTGTATCAGAGTGTCTGGGTGGAGATGGTCTATTCTAAGCTTGACTATGTCACCAATATTGTAGGAGGCTTCTCTTCGCTTCAAGTTCACATACTTGGTCTGATAGTCTTGTGCTTCTATGAGAGCATCTCTTGTCATTTGGGTAAGGTCAGAAATGGTCTCAGTCAGATCTTGGGCTGCTGGGACTGCTGATTTCGCAGTAGTACTTGGAGTCCTTGGGTGTTGACCGTGGTTTAGGAAAAATGGAGTCTTCTTTGTGGAGGTTTGCTGACTGTTATTGTAGGTAAACTCGGCATGGGCTAGGTACTTGTCCCAATTATTTTGCTTGTAACAGCAGAAGATGCTAAGCATCTGTTTGAGAGTCCTGTTGGTTCGCTCAGTTTGACTGTCAGTCTGAGGGTGGTAGGTAGTAGAGAACTTCAGCTTAGTTCCATGGAGAGAGAAGTATGCCTTCCAGAAGTTGCTTTTGAACTTGGTATCTTGATCAGATATGATAGTGCTAGGCATGCCATGTAGCCTGAATACTTGGTTGAGAAAGATCTCAGCAATCTCTGGTGCTATAGCAGTGGTCTTAGTGGGTGCAAAATGGGCTTGTTTACTTAGGTGGTCCACAAATACCACTATGGCATCCCATCCTGCCTTGGTCTTGGGGAGTTGGACAATGAAGTCCATTGTAATCTGGTCCCAGTTGTGACTTGGAATAGGTAAGGGTTGCAGAAGTCCTGCTGGTAGCTTGTTACCACTTTTAAACCTTTGGTACATCTTGCATGAGGCCACAAAGTCTTTGATATCCTTGGTCATCTTTGGCCAATAGAACTCTCTTGAGAGAAGGTTGTAGGTCTTTTCGAAACCAAAATATCCTGCTGCAGGAGTATCATGGAGTTCCTGTATGATCTTGGGTTGCAGAGTATCATGGAGTTCCTGTATGATCTTGGGTCACAGAGTATCATTGTTGGGTACAACCACTCTGTCATGGTCCCTGTAGATAAGTCCATCATAGTAGGTAAATCTCTTGGCCATTTGCCTTATGGGTTCTGGGACCTCAGCCTCTGGGTCTTGGCAGAATTGAAGGAAATTCGTCAGGGAGCTGTCTTGCTGATAGCCATCCTTGATCATTTGGATAAGGTCTTCAATTACTTTGACCATGAAGACAAGTTCATCTTCCATGTACCTGGAGAAACCATCAGCCACATGGTTGGTTTTGCCTGGGATATACTTGATTTCCATATCAAAGTTGGCAATGATTTCCATCCAGCGGGCTTGTCTGTGGGTCAGCATAGGCTGTATGTGAATATACCGCAGTGCATGGTAATCAGTGTAGGCCACAAATGGCTGTCCTAGGAGGAAATGGCACCATTCCTGGAGGGCAGTGACAATAGCCAGGAGTTCCTTCTCATGGGTGGTATACCGGGTCTCAGCTGGTTTGAGCTTCTGGGAAAGGTAGGCCACTGGGCGGTCCTCTTGGCTGAGTACTGCTCCAATAGCAATATCAG
>RBNI01007485.1:0-10262 GCA_003990745.1 Jimgerdemannia flammicorona | reverse complement strand
TTTTATAGTCACTTAGACTCCCTTTATTAACTGCCATCTATAGTAATATTGATACAACCTAAGCCCTCACCCTATCCCACAGGACCCCCCCCCTCTCGAGTCTCGACAAATGCCACTCCGTCCACCTTCACCACAACTCTACCACCACTCTTTGCTACAATCCTCCTAACAAGACCCTTACATCTCCCCCCTTGGGGCCCCATCCAATCCACCATGCCTTGAAGAGCTCGAGCATCAGCTCCTTCCACCTCACTACCCTCAGGTGCACTGGCCTCTCAGGGCCCTCCTCAAAGATACTCCACCAGTGTTCTGTGAGCCCCACCCACATTGCAATAATCTAACCAACCATCAGCCACTCATTCCCCACCCCCCCCACCAGCCTTGACTGTAGAGCCACCCACCTCCCACCCACCTCATGGTCAGGTGCTGGCACACCCAATCTCCCCCCAACTACCTTCCAGAAATTCTCCATACTCTCGCACTCCCCCAGCCAATGTTCAGGAGTCTGCACCACCCCGCCCTCCTGCCCTACGTTAAAACACTCCTCACAATCAAATACCCTGCCATCCACCAGATGGTCAGCCCTAAAGTTCAGCATCACATTTCGCCTCAATAGCCTCCACCATACTACCCAGAGTTTTGGTGGGAGTCACCTCGATATCACCTTGATCCAAGACCAAATGCCTGCCCAGTCCCATCCCTCCTCGATCCCAGTCCCTTGCCAGGACTCCGGCCAAAGGTCCTGTCCCAGACTCCAAAGGCACTCTATGCCCTCCACCAATCAGAAGTCCTCGACCAGATTCCCTCCCAACAAGAGCCAGTCCCACCTCTACATCTCCAGACCCCAGTCCTCATCCCCTTCAGTACCTTGCCACTGGATCCCAATGTGATGGGCTCCATCTACCACTCCCCACCAGAATCCTTTGTACCTCATCCTCTGGCTACCCTCTAAGGCCACTAAGGACAGTAGATCCCCTGAGCCACCCCGTGGCAACACCCTCACCTCCCACAAATGCTGCATAAGGGGCACCCATTCTCCTCCTCTCAACTCACTGGCCCTCTTCATCCACCATGCCCTCAGGCAGAGTAGCCTCTTGGAAAAGTCCACCAGGCCAAGCCCTCCGCGATCCACAGGAAGTGCGAGCACCTCCCAACCAATCTGACTCTGGCATCCAGCCCAGAGCCAAGAGCGGGCCATCTTGAGAAGCCTTTTAACCACCCACTTAGGGAAGTCCAAATGGTAGCCCAGATACCAGAGCTTCGGCATCCAATACACATTCAGAACAGTTACCCTCCCCGCCAGTGACACCTGTCTACCACCCCAGCTTATCAGTACTTTCCCCCATTCCACCAGCTTGTGTTCCCACCACTCCTTGGGGAGTAAAGAGCCATATACCAAGAAATAGATACCCAAGTACCATACCACTCCTCCAGCTGGGACAATTGTTCCAATGATGTCCCCCCCTATGACTCCTTCCCTGAGGACCATTGTCTCACACTTATGCCAGTTGAGTTTCACTCCAGAATACCTCTCATACCACTCAACTATCTCTTTGAGCCTAGCCACATCTGCCACCAAATCCAACCCAACCACCATATCATCTGCAAAGGCCCCCACCTTCCAATTGATGCCCAAGATATTCAATCTACCAACTCTGCACTGGATTCGATCCAACAATGGCTCCAAGGCAAAGGTGTAAAGGATGGGTGACAATGGATCCCCCTGCGACACCCCCCTCCCCAAGGAGAATGAGGCCCCCCTGTGTCCATTAGCCAGAATCGCCACCCTACTCCCTTCCAGTAAACTAATAAGAGACTGATACATGCCCACTGGTACTCCAATGCGCTCCAGTACTTTCTCCAGCCACACTCTCTGAACCCTATCATAGGCCTTCTTCTGGTCCAGGAAGACCAAGTGGCCATCGACCCCTGCAGCCCTAGTGCCTTCAATAATCCTGTGAACCCATGCCATGCCATCTCGGATCAGTCGGCCCCCAACAAAGCCTCGCTGCTCCTTCCCTAACACCTGTTGGGCCACCCCCTGTAACCTCGCCACCAGAATTTTTGTGACCAGCTTGCGGTCCATATCCAGCAGCATAATTGGCCTCCAATTCTTCCAATCCTCCTTATGCCCTTTGTCCTTGTACAGCAGTGATACCAGCCCCAACTACTGCCCTCCAATCCATTCTCCGGTACTGATGACTGCATCACACATCAGCAACATCTCCTCCAGAGCCTCCTCTATGGATGCTATATGTTTCCAAAAGTCCCAAGGTAGACCATCCTCCCCAGGCACAGTTCCCAGAGTTGTTGACGCCAGAACTCTAAGGATCTCCTCTCCCAAAACTGGTTGACCAAGCTCCCCCAACTCTGTTGCAGGATTTGGGTGCCACTCTTCCAGATGCCGCTCAATGTCCTGCCCCACCTCCCCTCCTTCCTCTTCACTCCAGAGGTTACTCCATCGAGTGCTCAACTGGCCAAGGATCCCCTGCACCCCTAATACCATCTCTCTCTCATCATTAAGAACTCCTTCCCACCGGTGTCTTGCTCCCCTAGCATGGAGGAGCTGGGACAAAAACCTTGTGGGCCTTTCTCCTTCTTCCAAACCCTGCCACCATAACCTGGCCACCATAGCCTGAGCCTGCACTGCTTCCTCCTTCCTCAACAAGTCCTGCAGTTCCACCACTTCCAGCCTAGCCCGCTTAGCTTTCCAATCCAATACCTCCTCCTCCTCCAGTAATCCAACCCAATTCAGAAGTAGCCTTTCAAGTCTCCTAGATGCCCATCAGACTCGTCTCCTCCGCTGAGTACCCTGCTCCCTCCCCACCTCTCCCCAGTACCTTTGAGCTTTGGATTTCAGTCTATGCCATCTATCTCCAATCCTCATCCCTGCTCACCTCCAATCCTTAACCTTGGATCATATCTCTACCACCCATGCATTCCACAGGTCCATCTCCTCCAACAGCGAAGAGTTCAGCTGCCAATGTCCTGACCCCTCTCTACTCCCTCCAAACCTCCCCCCACCCTGAATACCCCAGTGGTCTGACCAAGGGCACCACTTGACCTCCATCGTCTCCCAAACTGCATTGCCCCAATACTCAGCAGTCAGAACCCAATCAATCCTAGTACCAAGTCCTCCCACCCAGTGAGTATAAAGATGTCGGTCTCCATCCTGAGGTCACATGGCATCCACTAGTGAGCTGAGTCTTTCCACCTCTTCCCAGTCCTCCAGTCCCCCACTCCTTCCTACCACACCCCGTCTCCCATCAGTTCAGTCCAGTCTATTCTCCTGTACCATATTAAAGTCGCCCCCCAGACAATCTACCCCAGCCTCCACCAAGAGCCCAGAATTCCACAGATCTCCAATCCAGGCTACTTGGGTCCCTCTCTCAGCAGGGCAGTAATAAGATCCCACCACAATTGAGTTCCATCCAGGCCTCCGCCATGTCCCCCACACTAATCTACTACCCCAATGTCCAGTGTCCACAATGTCCCCTTTCCCCTTCCTAACCAGGATTCCCACTTTACCCTGCCAAACTGCCTCCCCACCCCACTCTCTTGTCCATTCCAGTCCATCTTCCTCCTCCTCACACTGTACATCTTGAAGTAAGAAGAGATCTGCCTCCAGTTTCTTCAGCCATCCAAAAATCATATGTCGCCTCCCAGACCCTCTAAGCCCATTGACGTTCAGAGAAAAAATGTTGGTTGTACTATTCATAGTGAAATATTTGATAATGATGATATCTCCACATCTACAATTCCATGCTCACTTCCTCTCCAGCCAGGTCCAGGTTCCGTTCCGCCGCAATCTCATCTTCCACATTTTGCTGTTCATCCAGAGCCGCCAATAGTTCTGCACAGTCCTCACCATCCACCATCTCCATCGATGCCCGATGCTCCTCGCACACTACCTGCCACTTCTCCAACCCCTTCCTTGGCCCCCACAGATAGGCTGCCCTTTCATTAGCTATACCCAAGAGCGTTGCCTCCCTCGCCTCAGTGACCTCATACTCCTTGGCCTCCAGCAGAGCTGCCATCATCTCATCTCTCAACTTCCTCACAACCTCCTCCCCTTACAGCACTCGCCCCCAGAATTCCTCACTGATCACCTGGAAGTCGATCTCACCCAGTTCCTCGGCCACCACATTTTGCAGCACCCTCAATAGCCACTTCTCCCCTCCAACTACTTCTGCTGTCTGCTCCATATCCACCTCTCCTTCCTTCCTCTCCTCAGTTCTCACTGACTCATCCCACCCATCCTCTGACACATCCTCCAACTCTCCCTCTCCCACCTCGGGAACACCATACTGGATCGGAAGATCTTTCACCATCACCATGTCCACTCCAGCCACCTCTGGCCCTTGTCCCCCACTCTCCTTCGTCTTCTCCCCTTGCTGCCCCCCCTCTGCCCAGATGCTAGCACCTGCTCCAGTGCCCTCTGCCATAGCCCTCGCCTTGTGGCTCCCATCCAAACTGGCCAACAAATCCTTCTGCAGCTGCCTCCCCTTCGCCTTCTCCCAGAGCACCTTGTCCATTCGCACCTTCTTGCCCTCAATCACCTCCACTACTGTCCTAGCCTCATAAGCCCTCCAGGCCCTTTGCTGCCTCTCAACAGCCCCAGCTAAGTCCTCAAGTACTTCCAGTAGGTCCTCCTCCTCTTCCTCTGACCCCTTCACCCTCGAGACCTTGCACTCCACCGGGCCCCACTTCAATGCCACTGGCCAGTCCCTAGCCTTCCCAGTATTCTCCATCCCAAACAACCTCAACTGAACATCCACATCTCCTGTTCTGAGCTCAGTCCCCTCCCAAACCCTGAACCCGATGTCGACTACTTTGCTGTACTCCTTCACCCCATCTGTGACCAGTCTCCTTGCCTCCTCCTTCTTCACTGTTGGCAAGTCTGCAATCACCAGATGAACCACCCGGGGATCCCAGCACATATACCTCACCATTGGCACTGAAATCCCTCCAACCACCACACCCTTCTCCACTGCCACCAGTAGCAATCCTTCCTCTTCAAACCCTATCTCAACCACCTCCAGCTTCTTCAAAAACTTAACCGAGGCTGCACCCTTCACCTCGCTCGCCAACAGCCCCAGCACCATCTTTGCTGTCACTACCAAGCCACGGAAGCACAGTATGATGGCGAATTCTGATCGAGATTTCTTGAGTAATGGGGCTGCCACGAGGCCCGTCACACCATCTGCCAGGTCCCCAGATCCCATGCCGCTCCCCTGTCCAGATCCCCCATCAGCCATCACATCTGGATTTTTTTCCAAATTGACCATCACACTGCCATCAACAGTCACTACCTCAGCCACTACACCTCCAGCCCCACTACGCCATCTCCCCAGTGGAGAGGCCTCCTTACTACTCAAGGAAGCAGCTGCCTTCCCCAACTCCAGCCAGCCATCCAGTCCAGTCGCCTGCTTCCCCATCCTGACCTTATCCACAAAGGTCATCCTCCCTCCCCCTTGTGGCCTTGCACCTCCTCTGCCACCCCCTCCAGCCCCACGTCCTCTCATCGAAGGACTCGGCATGCCAAGACCAGCACCCCGACCCCCCCCCACATGTTGCCAGTCAAAGGCACTGGGGCCCCCCTGCCTAGTACGCTCACCAGAATGCGTGTTGCTCACCATCTTGATAGCACCAATACTTGAAACCATTGTCGAAAGTGTTGTCTGAGTCTTGTGTCACCCAAATGGTATAGGTGAAAGATGGCGACCACAACCAATGCCACTACTCCAGAAATTGCAAGAATCTTCTTCAAGACTGTTTTCTGCCATTATGGACTTCCTCAAGTAATTATCAGCGACTGTGACTCCAAGTTCACAAGTCACTTTTGGCAAGCACTCTTCAAGACCCTTGAAACCCAAATTGCTATGTCCACTGTCTTCCATTCTCAAACTGATGGACAGACCGAGTGAATGAACAGAACACTTGAACAAATGCTCAGAAACTATGTGTCTTATGAGCAAGATGATTGGGACCACTATCTGACCTATGCCAAGTTCACCTACAACAATGCCAACCAATCATCAACTGGTCTTTCCCCATTCCAGCTACTTCATGGTCAAAACTCCAAGACCCCTACAAGTCTAGTCCAATTCCAGCAATCCAGTTACACTCAAGTCTCCACAGTCCAGAACCTTATTGACAAAATGGATTCTCTTCTCAAGATTGCCACTACAAACCTGCAAAAGGCTCAGCAACATCAAGCTAAGTATGCAGACAAGAAGCAGCAAGATGTCATATATAATATTGGTGATATGGTTCTACTCAAAGCCAACAACATCAAGGTTCAATCTCAAGTCAATCACCAGTCAGCCAAATTCCAGCCTAAGTACCTTGGACCCTTCAAAATCACTGAGCAAGTCTCTACCTAGTCTTACCATCTCAACTTGCCAACAACAATACATATATACCCAGTATTCTATATGTTACAACTCAAGGTCTGGAACCAGTCACCCCCATACCCTGGCTGAATTCCAACACCATCAGCACCAGTCATAGTTGAAGACCACATCAAGTATGAAGTCAAGAAAATTTTAGACAAGCGAGTCCAATACCATCGCACAGAATACCTAGTCAAGTGGATGGGTTACCCTGAATATGATGCTACTTGGAAACCTGCCACCAATCTCAAGAACTCTCAAGACCTCATCCAAGAGTTCGAGCAAAAAGGAACTCATTGACTGCCCATGAGGTTCTCTCCTTAGATAGTAGATAATCTACTGTACTGATCAGATACATTATACATCAGGACTCTCTAAGAGATATGTATAGCATCAGAAACAAGAGATACAGGAGAACCCTATAAATCCTGCAACCAATGAGGTTTGAACCAGTTCTCATCTGATCAAGATGATACTTTGGCCCTTGTCTTATACAAGGATGGCCAATCCTTGCCAATGAGTTGATATATTTAATTTGAAGTTTCTTTTAGTCCTATTGTTTATTATGTGTAACTTTGAGAATTCAACAAGGATATTGATTCTTAAGGAGGGGGAGATGTAATATTTTAGTGTAGTTTATTTCTTTTCTCTGTCTTTCTTGAATATTCTATAACTTTCTGGCACTTTCTGCATACTTAGAAATCTCCTTCTTGGTGCCGAGCATTAACTAGTACTTATTTAGTTAGTCACTGAATATTCTGGAAACTTGTAGAACTTTATTTGTCATCATTTGTCATCTTTGCCAAGAACTTTCCTCTTGGCATTTTCCTTTGATTTCTCAGATCCTTCCGGATCCTTCTTTCAGATCTTGTATAAATATCTCCTTTGTTCTCATAAATAAAGCTTCAGAATATTTTCTCTCAGAAATCCTTCGAGAACACTTGAACTCTTAGTATCTCTTCGAGCTACTTAGGATCACCAGAACTAGTTGCTTCCTCATTTAGAAACTAGAACTGTTACAACAATATTTCAAATAAATTAAAGTATTAAAAAAGTCTAAAAGAGTATAAGTATAATAAGATCAGACCTACTCTGGTAATGCTAGAGGAATGTGAGTATAAGAGAATATGAGTAAGAGTCAATCTAATGACAAAAATTGATAACCATCTTCTTTAGTAATAAAAATCAATAACTATATCAACCTCTCTTCTCCAGACTACTTCAAAAACTGAAGCTCTCTCTACTTACTCTGGAAATACTAGAGAAAGTCTAAAGAAATATGAGAATACAATTAAGAGTCAATCTAGTGATAAAAATTGATAACCATATCAACCTTTTTTCTTCAGTGACAAAAATTGATAATTGTACTAATCTTTCTTCTCTAGTAACAAAAATTGATAACTGTACCAACTTCTCTTTTCTAGTAACAAAAATCAATAACTGTACCAATCTTTCTTCTCTAGTGACAAAAATTGATAACTATACCAACCTCTCTTCTCTAGTAATAAAAATTGATAACTGTACCAACCTTTCTTCTCCAGACTACTCCAAAAACTAAAGCTCTCTCTACTTACTCTGACAATACTAGAGAAAGTCTAAAGGAATGTGAGAATATAAGTGAGAGTCAATTTAATAATAAAAATTGATAACTACACCAACCTCTCTTCTTTAGTAATAAAAATCAATAACTGTACTAACCTCTTTTCTCTAGTGATAAAAATCAATAACTATGCCAATCTTTTTTCTCCAGACTATTCCAAAAACTGAAGCTTTCTCTACTTACTCTAGCAATACTAGAGTAAGTCTAAAGGAATATGAGTAATTATAAGAAAATGCAAGTGAGAGTCAATCTCAGATAGCTCTCTGAAAATAAACTCTATGATAATTATGCCCTTATCTGTAAGGTGATGAAGTTCTTATCTATGATGTTATGAAGCCTCCACCTGTGATATAATGAAGTCTCCCTCTCTATAACAAAGACTATACTCTGTCTTTCTGTTATTCTTCTATTATATATTCCTTTATAATGAGAAAGTGAAGTTGTTCTGCTAAACCAATTTAATGTAAAAAGAAGAAGAAGAGATGTTATGCTACCAGAATCATTAAAAAGGAAGAAGATATCAATAGTTTAAAAAAAGATATTACTCTTTACCAGTTGGTTCTAAAAGAAGCTTATCAAAATGATACAAAAGAAAATAACCAGACTATTAAGACTTATATAGAGTCAATCAAAAGACTATATATATATAAGAGAAACTTCATATACTTTTTTCTGAGGATAATCAATCTACTCCTAGTTTATCTTCATCTGTTGCAATTGTTATAACTGAAATTATCATAGATTATGCACCTCTACCTCCAGATAGAATATTTTCTTACAAATTGAAGTATGAGAAAAAGAAGTGTTATCTAAGAGATATTCCACAATATGTTGTAAATACTTGATTAGCTGATCTTCCTCTATCTTAATAATTATAAATAGCTCTTAGCTAATTTACAATACAGACAAAAGTGATTTATATAGTTCAAGATCTGTAGGACTGAATTGTGGACTATGATGGTGGGAAATGCTGTTGTGGCCTTAAATCAGAGGCCAGTCACTGAGATGTTAGCCTTAAATTAACTAATTAATTAATTACACCGCGTTTTTCTTCGGAAAATGCCAACGATTCAGAGCATTCACCGGTGCCCCACCTGCAGTAGCAGTTTCCAACTCATTTCCAACACAGGCGAGGCGGAATCAGATGCTTCTACGGTTACCTACTGTTTGTTCTGTGCAGAAACATTGATCGCGCCTCCCATCAATTCCATTAAGAGTTTGATACCATCACTAGCCGAATCCAAGGTTTTCGCCTGACTTTTGCGAGCTGAACTTCACTACAACAACTAAGGTCTATCCCGTAAGTGTTAGAGCCATTTAAGGATAATATCTCTGGGCAAAGGCAGGTATATTTACAACATTTATAAAAAAAAAAAATTGTACTAATCCACTTGAACTAATCCTTCTTCCAATCATATTTTTTTATATGTCTGCAGGAGTGGTGACGGCAGAAGGACACTAACGTTCTAATCAAAACCAGTTCGCACCATCACCGTGAAAGCCGCCGAGATTTGCCATGGTGGCGACACACAAATACGCAAATCCAGCGCAGTCTAGACGACACCCAATTAGCAGAATACGCAATCGCCGCACAGTCTACAGAACATGTGTCTATTAATATATTTCAGTATCTATCGTGAAGATTACATATTGGGCTTAACACTATTAAAAAGAACTCGAGCGTGGCAACCAGTTATTATATTATCATTTGCTAACACGCTGAAATATAGGTAGCCCTAGCAATTGCTCATTCCTTTTTAACCGGCCTTTTCTAGCCTGTCCTTTTACTTATTTGCATTTTTATTTTATTATTTCATTTTATTATTTTATTTATAATAAATACATAATTAGGAAACCAGCTGTATTTTATAGCGCCCGCCGTCCCTATCCCACCCCGGCGCTTTTGCCCTGGTGACCTAGTGTGAAGGAAATTGAAGTTTCAGTGTTAGTGAAGGAAATGGGAGTTTCAGCATAAATTGTCAAGCAGTTGGGTCGGTCGAGGGATTTGTAGCTTAACCACATGTCAGTAGCAGCGAGATGCATCGCAAAGAGTTGGAATAGTATATCAACAAGTAACGTGAGTAGACCAACGACTGCCTGAGCAACCGCCGATACAAAAGCCCATCAAGTGCGGGCAACGGAGGGCCAAAGGCTCAACCGCGCAGAAGACAATTACTAGGAAACAGATAAAGGTTGAGGATGTGGAGATACTAGTTAACGACGGGGGGAAAAGGGTGACGGCCGCAAGACTACACCTCTCATGTGAG
>RBNI01007484.1:0-10262 GCA_003990745.1 Jimgerdemannia flammicorona | reverse complement strand
ATGCTGAGGGTACTGGGCTTGGGGAAGATAATAACAATATGGTGAATAGTTGGCCAGTAGCAGCAATATCCGAGATAGGAGAAGTGGTCATGTGGGAAGTATCTCTAGAGGAAGTATTGGAAGTACTGAGGAAGATGCAGACTGGTTCATCTCCTGGGAAGGATGGGTTGCTCTGGAAATTCTGGAAGGAGTTCAAGGCCAAGTTTGGTGACTGGTTGGTGGAAATGACCAATGCTGTTCTGAAGGAGGGTTGCTGGATTGACAATGATTCCTTGGGGCTAGTCTCTCTTCTATATAAGGAAAAGAGAGATCAATGGGTGTAGTATAATTGGTGACCTATCATGCTGCTGAATGTGGATAGAAAGTTTGTGTCAAAGATTCTAGCAGGAAGGATGCAGCAGTACATTGGTGTGCTTGTTGGGGAAGAGCAGTGAGGCTTTGTCAAGGGGAGGCAGATCAGAGATAGTACTGCCTGGGTGCAGAATGTCTTAGAGAGCTGTAGGAGCTAGTAGGTGGATGGTCAGATAGTCTTTCTGGATCAAGAGAAGGCCTATGACAGAGTGTGGTAGAGTTACCTAGAGGCTGTTCTGAGGAGGGCAGGGTTTGGTGGAGTAGAGGCAGGGCAACTGATGGACTTAGTATGAGGATACTGAGCAGTAGTAATGATGAATGGATAGTGTGGACCAGAGTTTGCTTTGGGGTGAGGGGTACCACAGGGGGATCCTCTCTCCCCTCTTCTTTATGTACTTTCTCTAGAGCCTTTGCTGGCATAGCTGAAAGGGCTGCTCTCTAGACTGAAGATGGGAGATGTGGTCTGGAAGCTGGGCACCTTTGCAGATGATATAGTGGTAGGGTTGGGTAGTCAGGAGGATGTAGTAGCCCTACAAGAAGGGGTTGGACAGTATGAGAGACTGGTAGGGGCAAAGTTGAATTGGGGCAAGTGCGAGACAATGGAACTTGGTACTGGCCTAGGGGGATATGGACAATTCAGACAACTGGTAGCCACAGAGAGTGCTGTTCAGTATCTGGGTATCTGGTTCTCAGTGTATGGGACAATCCTGCCAAGGGAGTAGTGGTGTGAATTAATTTGGAAGCTGGATGGTATACTGACAGATTGGTCAGGGAGGAGCTTCTCCTTGGTTGGTAGGATAGTGGTCTTGAATGTATATTGGCTGCCCAAACTGTGGTATCTGAGTTACCATCTGGATTTTCTGGGGTGAGTGGTGCAGTGGCTGAAGAAGATTGTAGAAGAGTGGTTATGACATGGGAGGCATCTGCAGATTGGATGGGAGACTTTGGTGATGAGGACTTCTGATGGAGGCCTGGGGCTGGTGGACTTCAGGCACTGGCTGAAGGTACTTAGAGGTTGGTGGGGGTGCCAAATGATGGAACTAGGTGAGGAAGGTTGGGGAAGACTGGCCATGGACAATTGGGAGGTCTGGTTCTGCCCTTGTGGTGAGGTTTGAAAGGATATGCAGGGCTTGCTTCAGGTTAGAAGTATAGGCAGACTGTGGTTTAAGGAGTTCTGGTGGGGTATTGTAGAGGCCTGGCTGGCCATGGAATTGGCAGGCCCAGAGATAGAGGTGGGTGAGAACCCTGAGCAGAGGTGGTGGTGACTGGGAGATCTTTGTATTGGTGGCCACAGTCTGAAGGAGTATTCTCTGATTGAGACAATGGAGTGGATCAGGTCTGGTCCTCTGGAGAGATGGCTACCTGGGTGGCAGAGAGCTGGTATTGGTGAAGACTGAGAGTGGGTTTGAATTTGAAATTGGGGAGCCTCGGTATGCAAGATGGTACCACCCAAGTACTGGGTAGTTTGGTAGCAATTTTTGAGACATAATGTGATGCTGAGCTATCAGACAGACTGGATAGTGGTAGATGGCTGTTGGGACTATGAGTGGTGTAATGAGGTGGATGGAGGAGTTGTTTAGACATTGGAATATGTTCTGGGGACCTGCCCAGGTGTAGAAGGGTTTTGGTGGAGTTTGAAAGATTACTGGGGCTCAGAGAGGTGAAGGGCAGAGGATCCGGCCAGTCTGGTGGTCAAGCGCTGACTGGTAGGAGAAATTGGTAATATATGGGGGGGCCTAGGTTGAGTTTTGGGGGTCTGGGTCTTAATGGCAGTGCATTGGTAGTAGATTTTTGAACAGGATCCATAGATGGGAATTGGAGAGATGGTGGAGCAGTGGAGGTGACTTCTCCAGGAGGTGGTTCAGGGGTGGTGGTATCAGGGGGAAGCAACTTCAACCAGGGGCCTTAAAAAAGGTGCAGGACATTGTACAGAAGAGTTGAGAGTATCTGGTGCTAGATGATCATAGGGTAAGATAGAAGAAAAGAATTAGCTGAAGGGTTCTACTTATGTAATTATGTGATGTTAGTAGTGGTTTGTAGTTAGTTGTTATGATATTAGATAGTGCATAATAAAAGAGTCCAAGTGACTATAAAAAAAAAAAAAAAAAAAAAAAGCAAATATATATAAAAAAAAAAAAAAAAAAAAAAAAGTATATTTTCAAGTTTATAGATTTATATTTACTAGTATATACTTATTCAGCATATACTTATCTCTTTATATAATTATAGCTAGATTATATTACCTGATCTGATACCTTATCAAGAACTTTTAATAAAAGAGAATATAAGAAAATATATATAAAATAGCTTAGAATGATCAATAAGGTTTATAACCATATCAATCCACTTATGATTAAAAAAACAGTTCATGATCTGAACAAAGATATTAACTCAGATAAAGATAATGAGATGATCAACATCTCTGATATTCCTCTTTTATTAAATAAGAATGATCTGATCCAAGAGAGAGAAGAGCAGAATACAGAAAAGAATATATAATAGAAGGAACTATTTACAGAAGAAGAAAGTATTTGTAGAAGAGAAGTATCTGTAGAGAGAAATATTCATGGAAGTATTTATAAATAAAAAAAGAAATAAAATAGTTTTTTTTGAAAATTCCGCCTTATGTTTGCCCATTGTTTGCAAGCTGTTCATATCTATGGAATATAAGTTCATACTTACATTAAAGAGTTTGTATCTATGGAATATTAGTTTATGCTTATATTAAAGAGTTCATATCTATTATTAATGAAAAAAGTTTATATTGTCATGTAGTGGTCGCTGAGTCCTTCAAATATGCCAGATTCTCTTCAAGGTGTATCTCTTAGACTAACTCAAGTTTGTTATAAGCAAGTTCTTATTGGAGTACCTTCCTAAGGTCTTATAGTCCTCAAACTTCTTATCTTTAACTATCTTGTTATCTCTTAGATAGCTTGCAAGGAAGTATATATAAGTGAACTTGACTTTATTTCAGAGGAAATAAGAGAGACATTTATACAAAATCAAAATATAATTCAATAGTTGCTAAGATATAAAGCTAAATATAAATTCCAATAACTAAAACTACTAAGTTCCAGAGCTGGTACTGATGGTTGTACAGGTTCAGGATGCTGGTATTACTTAGTATCATATCTAAATGCCAGTGTTGGAACAATTTCACGTCACCTCAGAATACCAGTGTTGGTATTATTCAGTATTACATGAGAATACTGGTGCTGGCATTATCTAGTATAATAAAGAACTTAGAGCAGAAAGTTCAGGATCATGGGGGCTTCATCATCATCATCACTGAAGGAGATGAGATCTGCAAATTCGTCATATAGGTCATGCATTTCACATACTTTGAGTATGTTGTGCAGGATGATGTCATCGATGACATCATCACATTCAGCTGTGGTGGGGAAATCAGAGACAAGGTCTGGAGCTCTCCAGTCTATGAGGTTCTCTTCCACAAAATAAGGAACAAATGTGGGGTCTTGGAGAGATCTAATCTGGATGCTTGGGCCTTGGAATACTGAGATCAATCCTTGCAGGAATTGGTCTGAGTTGTCCTGAAGGATAGAGTGCCAGAAGTCTTCTACTTCTTCACTATTAAGGGTGATAGTGGACTGGGCTTTCGTAGCCACCCTGGCTTCTAGTGCATTGATATGGCAGGATGATAGGTCTCTGAAGTCTGAGACTCTAACATACTCCAAGTTGGGGATCAACCATGGTGTATGCCTGAAGATCTGATGGATCTTCTTAGCTGTCCTTGTTTCGCATATATCTATGGGAGTGGCATCTTGTAGCTCTTGGGTGCTGGCCTGTGGGAACTCCTGGCAGAGGAGGTTTCCTATTTCGTACTCCTGCTACATTTGAAGGCATTCGATAGTAATGGTGATCCTTGTTTCCATTTCACAGCGGTAGAGAATGAAGTGATAAGGGTCTGTAGTACCCAGGTTGACACTAAGAGTCCTTCTTGAGCAGGTCCTCATGGCTCTTCTGATGTCTTAGAACATCCTTTTCTTGACTGAGATACCTTGGTGATTCCTTGACCTTGAGGTTTGGTGGGCAGCAGGCATTTTGTTTGTGGTAAGTCTTTGAGCTATTTTGAGATTGGTGGTTCTTGTTGGTTGCTGCTGCTGCAGTTCCTTGATCCTTTTTTTATATTCTTCAGGATGCTTATGCTGTGGTCACAATGACTCACAGTTGGTCATCATTGCTCATCTCATATGCTGTATAATCTTCTTGTGCTCCGATCTGGTGGCTTGTAAGAAAAGGCTGTCTCCTGTACTGATGTCATCATTCTGGGATCACTGTTACATCTTCCTCCTGAATAAGGATCTTCCTGAGTATCCTTATTCATTGGTCTAGTCCTGAAAAATTTGCTGATCCCATAATCTCTGGCAAGGGGTCGAAAACTGGTATTTATGGGCTGGTGTCTTCCCTTTGTATTTTGGTATGATGGTGAAGGGTTGCTCCCTTCATATAGAGCAAGGGCCTGATTCTGATCTTGACCAATCAGTTGACAGTTCAAACTCCTCTGACTGTGAAAGTCTCATGGATGAGTAGTTGCCAGTGCCGTATCCCCTAGAGAATAGTCCAGACAGATAGCCTGCTGGTCACAGGACATGCTGTTATAATTCACAAACTAGAACCTCATGGGCAGTTATCATGTTTTGCTTCTCCTATATAGGTTTGTGGTACTTCTTAAGTCTGTTCCTATGTACCATGATAGGCAGTATGGTCCCTGAGATTTTTCTAAGCCAGAAGGTAGTTCTCTTGATATCTTGCACATAGAAGGGTCCTTTCCATTTGGGCTCCAGTTTTTGTAACCATGAGGCTTCTACAATATTTCAATATAGTAGAATCTTTTCTTCAATTTGGATGGGTTCTAGGGCCTTGTGATTCTTTTCCACATTCTTCCTTATCAGCACTTGTGACTTGGTGATATAATCTTCAGCCTTCTTCCTGATTTGGTGTAGTCTCTAGATTTCTACATCAACCCATCTCCAAGTTAGGTCTAGATTTGTGGCTGAGGTTCTATTGGAATCTTCTTCTCTGAAGAGCAGCTCTCTTGGGGTAAAATGTGTGCTCTGTGACCATATGTCTCATAGAACAGAGAGGGCAGTTGGGAGATAGTTATCCCAATTCTCATATGTCTCTGAGATCTTCACTAGGATGTTCTTGAAGGTCTTGTTGGTTCTCTCTATCTGTCTATTTCCTTGAGGGTGATACACAGTGATCTTGATGTACTGGATCTTGTATTTCTGATATATTATCTTGTAGAATCCATTGACAAATTCTGTGCCACAGTCTGTTGTGATTTGCTTTAGTGTCTTGTAGTGGTAGATGATTTCTCAGTATAGGAAGTCAGCTATAGAGAGGGCATTGGCTTCTTATAATGCTCCTACCTCTATCCATTTGGTGAAGAGGTCTACAATAACTATAATATAGTAGTTTCCTGATAGTGTTACTGGTAGTAGTCCAATGATATCTATTATAATGTGGTGGAAGGAGATAGACTTAATTCTTGATGACCCAGGTGCCTGGTCTTGCTGATCTTGTTTCTGTTTTTGGCACTTGTCACATCTTTTGACAAATTGGCACAGGTCTTCTTCCATCTTGGGCTACTACATGGTTCTTCTTGCCTTGTCATATGTGTTGGTTCCTCCTAAGTGTCCTTGCTCGTGTACTTCCTTCATTACTTGATACTTCTTGTGTTCAGATATTACTAGCTTTCCTCCTTTTCTGAGTGTAGTATTGTCTAATTCAAACTATTTCTAAGTCCAGTTGATGATGGTGATTGTCCAGGGTTCGAGGTGGTTGGGCATCTTCCACTGCCCAAGGTAGCTGATTAATCCATAGTATAGCTCCTTATTCATGTTGAATAGTCTTGATGGGGGTGTTTTGGGGTATCTTTGAGAGTGCATTGGCATTGGTATTGGTCTTTCCTGAGTGGTGCTTGACAGTACAGTCATACTCTTGCAGCCTGTAGATCCATCTGGCATATATTTCTTTGGGGTTCAGAGTATGGAATAACTAGACAAGAGCAGAATGGTCTGTTTGAATAGTGAAGTATTTTCCAGTTAGGTAGTAGTGGAACTTGTCTACTGCTCAAACTACCACTAAGCATTCAAGCTTGCATGACTCGTAGTTCTGTTCTGCTCCATAGGTACCTTGGCTTACATAGGAGATGATATATTCATATCTATCTTTCTTCTGAGCTAGGACTGCTCCAAGTCCTATAGCACTTACGTCTGTCTGCAGGATGAATTCTAGGTTCCAGTCTGGTCTTCTGAGGATAGATGCTTGGGTCAACCTGGTCTTGAGTTCATTGAAGATTTCTTGGTGCTCCTTGGTCCATTCGAATTTGGTCTTCTTCTTCAGTAGCTCATAGATAGGTGCTGCAATGTTGGAGTATCCTTTGATGAATCTTCTGTAGTAGCTGACCAGTCCAAGGAAGATGTGGACTTCTGTGGTTGTTCTGGGTCTTAGGTAGGCTGCAATAGTCTCGATCTTCATGGGGTCTGTGTGGATTCTGGTCTGATTGATGAGGTGTCCTAGGTAGGTGATTTCTTGAGCTACAAACTTGTATTTCTTAGGCTTGATGTAGAGGCCATGCTCCTTGAGCCTCTTGAGGGCTAGCTATATGTGATTGATATGTTTCCATACAGTGTTGCTGAAGATTAGTGCTCCAAACGGATGGAGTTGATCCAGATGAGATTCGATTCAGATTCGTCATGTGATGGATTTGAATCAACTCGGATTGGTCTCGTGATCTGATCCAGATTGATCCAGATTGATCCGGATTGATCCAACCAGATTGATCCATCCAGATTGATCCGGATTGGTCCATCCGGATTGGTCCATCCAGATTGGTCCATCTGGATTGGTCCATCTAGATTGGTCCATCCGGATTGAAATCTTTGGTGTCATCACCCTTTCTTTTGTTCATTTTGCTCTTGTTTTTTTTTCCTGCTGCACTTTGGTAACATCACCCTTTCCTTTTGCTCCCTCTCTTCTTTTGTTCTTTTCTTTGTTCTTTTTCTTTGTTCTTTTTCTTTGTTCTTTCCTGCCGCATCATGAGCAAACAAAACAGCAGCACTTAATTCATACGTTGGTCCAGTCTACTCATTTTTTATCCTGCAATGATTGTCAAAAGAGGGAGTATTCAAGGTGGAAATACACTCTCTACTGACAATGTTAGATTCTTTCTCATATGGACAGCACACAAGCTGCTCATCGAGAGCCAAAGAGGTGATGGCGGTGGTGGTGGCAATGGCAATGGTGATGGCGGGGATGAGGGAGAATTCCGGCAATAACTCGCAGCGGCCCTTCGGACCTCGGAATTCACAGACCTCACAGCTATGTACGCGGCAGCCTTTTTGAAGCAGCCAATAGTAGATGTAGGTTACTCACTCGGCCGCCACTTGTTTACTTGTATTTATTTAAACTTCCTCAGCATGACTCAATTTACCTCATGCTTTTCTTAGGGTCCACAGCTCTACAGCGAGATCTGCCGACTTTATTCACAACATCTGGTCAAGATGAAGAAAGGCTGGCGGACATTGTGGGGCATGCCTTTGGTGGCTGAGCTGTTGAGTCAATGCATCGCGTGGTGGAGGTCTCAAAAGGAACAGAAGCAAGCCTTCATGAGCAATCTTGTGCAACTCGTGCAACTCATCGGCATGCAACTCGTTGGCATGCAACTCGTTGACATGCAGCTCACTTACTCACTCACTCACTCACTCACTCACTCATGCTCTTTTTCTGAAATACTCATCTCCATGTTTTATTTAATTTCATTTTTATGTAGTCTCACCCTAAAAAAACACCCACACCTGCACGCAACCTGCCTGCATGCAACCCACCCACATGCAACCCGCCCACACGCAACCCACCCACATGCAACCCACCCGCATGCAACTCACCCACATACTTATCTCGGTCTCTCAGATCAGGGCTCAGTTCCATTGGAAAGGAGAGTTCAAAGTTACCCGAGTTCAACCACGTCCGGCATCTGATCAAATAGAGAAATTCGAGGGCAAGATGTTCAGCATGAGCAGTACCAGCATTGTCATCAAGGCTTGGGGGTCTACATTCGAATCAGAGCCAATCATACTCGACCAAGGGGTCCATTGACCAGCAGGAGTAACCAACAATGAAGAGAACCATATCTTTATTAACGAACACAGAGAGGTGGTTGTGATGGTGGAAAGGAATCTCTACAGCGACAAGCTTTACCGCCACATCAATGAGATTTGCGAGGATTGCGTCAAATACTGGGTGGCAGGAAAGAGGGGGCGAAAAAAGCAAGGAGGGGGGGTTTGGATGGGAATTGGATATACTGCAACACTGGTGAAGGGTGGGTTCCAGAGTTCCGAAATCCCCCGCACTCGTCTCCCTTTTTTTTTTTTGACCCCTCCCTAGATAAATCACACTCTTCACCGACATACTCTTTTTTGATACAATTTCAGAGATGTACAAGATTCTGTACCCCTACCAGAACTTTAGAAGTGCCATCAAAGAGCAAACTGTGCGCGAGCATGACACGGCCTGTGTGGCGATGGCGGCTATGATCTGGGGTTCTTTGAGCAGATTGGTAGAGCGTACAGCAGACCAGCTTGGTGGTGATCTTGGTGCAGCTGTATGTATATTCTTGGCGCAATTTAGCATGCCTTATGAGGTGAGGAGCTCAGCTTTTTCAGGGTGCTGCAGCCTGGGGGGTTTCTGCCCCCCCACACGCAAAAAGGACTGACCGATTGCCGTCTGTTTCGGCAGGTTTCCAAGCCGGGGCTGGACCAAGGGCAAGCATCCACCAGCACAGCCTAGCAGTATGAGGTCCTAGGCCAAGGGTTCACCCAACCGTATACTCGCATTACATCAGGATATGTCGGGCACAACCTTTCTCTGCCCACACACACAGACAACAATGTCACTCTGGTAATGTTTTACATCCCGGAAAGGAAGGGCCCAACCTGGGAGGACAGCGGTGGAGTCTGGTATGACCTCACCTATGGTTTCGGGGTCCTGTTTGCGGCCAACATGGCCATCCTAATCCAACCATATGACCACTGCGGCACCGTCACCTTCGAGGAGAGCTCGGACACAACAGTCGTCGCACTCACAATAGATGATAGGCTCATCAAGGCCTGGGACCGGCAGGTGGAGCAGTTTTTGTGAGGGTTAGGCAATCTTTCGTGAGGGTCAGGCAATCTTTCATGAGGGTTAGGCAGCCATTTTGCGTAAGTTAGGCAGCCATTTTGCGCAGGTTGGGCAGTCTTATGTGGGGGGGTTGGGCTGGGTGCCTCTTATGTAGCACTAGCTTAGCCGTTATGCAGGGCCCTACTGGCCCCTTGGCCCTGCTCTGTAGCACTGCCGGTGCGGCACTGCGGTGCAGGGCCGGAGTGCCTGTAGGACCCGAACCGGCAACTTCGACTGCCGGAAACGCCCTCCGACCGCCCTCTGACCACCAGAAGCACTCTCCACTCCAGACTCCTTGGCGGCTTGGGACTGCCCCCACGCCGCTGGCAGAGGGCCACAAATTTTGCGCGCTCCTTCCGCCTGCCCCACACGTCCTGGACACTTGTGGCTTGGGGCTGCCCCTTGCTGCTGGCGGAGGGCCACAAATTTTGCACGCTCCCTCCACCGATCCCACACCTGCCAACCCGCCAACTGACCCCATCCACTGACCCAGGCGCTGACAGCTTGGGGCTGCCCCTCACTGCTGGCAGAGGGCTGCAAATTTTGCACACTCCCTCCGCCAACCCGCCGACCCGCTGACCTGCCCACCGACCCGGGTACTGGCAGCTTGGGGCTGCCCCTCGCTGCTGGCTGAGAGCCACAAATATTGTGCACTCCCTCCGCCACCACCGCCAACCCCACCCACTTGGGCCGCAAACTCTGAGCCGAGTCCTCAGGTTTTTTTT
>RBNI01007483.1:0-10263 GCA_003990745.1 Jimgerdemannia flammicorona | reverse complement strand
TTTTTTTTTTAATGGACTCATGTCCCGCAGATTTTTATTGGAAGAGAACCTAGACTATATAGGCCAAAACCCTCCCCCACCACCCACCAAGCACTGCCCTCCCATTAACCTAGGCTAGCTATTGTTCAGCAGCTCAACTATGCCAGGCACAGCAGGGCCTATATTGGCCTGCACCTCATTCTGTGTACCATGCTCTCCCTACCATCAGGGGAAACCCAACCATATGCCAATGACCGAAAGCACATGCCTGAGAACCCAATGTATGTACAAGGCCATGCCCGAGCTGAATAGAATAGCCCCTGCCACCCTAAAGAGAATGACAGACAAGGAAAAACCCTCATTAAAGCACAACACAGTGGGTAGGGCCTGGTTCTCCCAGTTGAGGTGAGTAAAGAACTTACATGTGAGGTGAGAGGAAACCCCCAATACCCCACTACTCAAGCCTGCAGGCCTCAATCACATTGCCATGTCAGCTCCCAGTTCTATTTGAGTGCAGCCAAGATACCTGAAATGGATAGCCTTAGGCCCCCTGACCCCCCCTGATGACTGGGGCCCAATCCCACTACCTACCAAAAGAAGCTGAGAGTGATACCTACCACCTAACTGTACCACACCAATCAAAAGGCCCCACCAAAGCAGCATCTGCCCCAGCCCCGATGACTGCCCCCAGCCTGGTACCCTACTGGTTCACCATTATCACCCTTCCTCCTATCCATGATGGCCATCTCTCCTCCCATCCTGACAATACCTGAAAAGCAGTCACCTATGCCAGAACCATGCTCACCAGGAAGCTCACCAAAGTCAGAGGGCCCTATCACAGGCACCGAGGACCTGTAGGTAACCTACACTGAGCACTTGACACCCAAGGTCAGCTGACTCCTTATGTAGCCCAAGATACACCAAGATAACTCCTTGTTGGTGATGGCAAAAGGAAGAAGGCACTGCACCAAAATGAGTACACCCCAGATGCAGCTGAAGGTACCAGAATCTGTAAAAAAGTAGAAGAAGCACTGATCTGACACTGATAAAGGGGCAACTCATCACCATTGTCCTCCTCCCACCATGCCCCTGCAGGCACAGCAAACCAACCCAAGGTAGAGGGGGTAATAATAGGGGAAAGGGGACTCAGAAGATCACCTACCAAATCTTGTGACCAGTAAGATAGTGGAGAAAGGAGCTGGCTATTCTCAATTCATATACATCTATAGAGATAATATCTTATATCTCTTGGAGACTGACCTGAGGGAATTTCTAGCAGAGGAGATTTCCTATTTTGTATTTCTGCCATATCTAGAGGTATTTGGTAGTGGTAGTGATCCTTGTCCCCATTTTATAACAATAGAGAATAAAGTGATAAGAGTTACTAGTATCCAGATTGAGGCTAGGAATCCTTCTGGTGTAGGTCCTCATTACTCTCCTGATATCTTAAAATATCCTTTCTTAGACTGAGAATCCTTAGTCATTCTTGGATCTTGTAGTTTGGTAAGTAGTGAGTATTTTGTTTATAGTGAGTCTTTTGAACTATTTCAGAATTTTATAAGTCTTGTTTGAGTTACTGCTGTTGCAGTTTCTTGGTCCTTCTTTTATATTCCTTGAGATATCTATCTTGACTTATAGTTTATCATCATTGCTCATTTTATAGCCTAGGTGAGTCATTCTATATAATCTTCTTATACTCTGATCTAGTGGCTTATAAGGAAAGGCTGTCTTCTGTGATAATATCACCATTCTGAGGTCACTATTACATCTTCCTCCTAAATAAGGATCTTCTCTTGAATGTTCTTATTCATTGGTTCAGTCTGAAAAATTTTCTAATCTCATAACCTCTGACAGGGGGTTGAAAAGTAGTATTTATGGACTGATATCTTTCTTATATATTTTGGCATGATAGTGAAGAGTAGCTCTCTTTATATAGAGCAAGGGCCTGATTCTGATCTTGACCAATCAGTTGATAGTTCAAACTTCTCTGACTTCAAAAGTCTCATGAATGAGTAGTTGCTAGTGCTGTATCTTTTAAAGAATGATCCAGACAGATTGCCTGCTGGTTACAGAACATACTGTTACAATTCACAGACTAGAACCTCATGGGTGGTCATTATGTTTGCTTCTCTTATATATATAGGTTTATGGTACTTCTTGAGTCTGTTTCTATATACTGTGGTAGGCAGTATGGTCTCTGAGAGTTTTTTAAGCCAAAAGGTAGTTTCTTTGACATCTTGCACATAGAAGAGTCCTTCCTATTCAGGCTTCAGTTTTTATAACCATGAGGCTTCTACTATATTTCAATATAGTAGAACCTTTTCTCTGATTTAAATGGGTTCTAGGGTCTTGTGATTCTTTTCTACATTCTTTCTTATTAGTACTTATGACTTGATGATATAATCTTCTGCCTTCTTCCTGATTTAGTGTAGTCTCCAGATTTCTGAGTCAATCTGTTACTAAGTTAGGTCTAGATTTATAACTAAGATTCTATCAGAATCTTCTTCTCTGAAGAGCAGTTCTCTTGGGATAAAGTGTATACTCTGTAACTATATATCTTATAGGATAGAGAGGGCAGTTGGGAGGTAGTTATCCCAATTCTCATATATATCTGAGATCTTGGCCAGGATATTCTTGAGAGTCTTATTGGTTCTTTCTATCTGTCCATTTCCTTGAGAGTGGTATATAGTAGTCTTGATATGCTGAATCTTGTATTTCTGATATATTATCTTATAGAATCTATTGATAAATTCTATGCTATAGTCTGTGGTGATTTATCTTGATGTCTTATAGTGATAGATGATTTCTCAGTACAGGAAATCAGCAATAGAGAGAGTATTGACTTCTTGTAATGTTCCTACTTCTATCCATTTGGTAAAGAGATCTACAATAACTATAATATAGCAGTTTTCTGATAGAGTTACTGGTAGTAGTCCAATGATGTCCATTGTGATATAGTGGAAGAGAATAGGCTCAATTCTTGATGATCTAGATGCCTGGTCTTGCTGATCTTGTTTCTGTTTTTGGCACTTATTATACTCTTTGACAAATTGGTGCAGGTCTTCTTCCATCTTAGGCCATCATATAGTTCTTCTTATCTTGTCATATATATTGATTCCTCCTAAATGACCTTGTTCATATACTTCTTTCATTACTTGATACTTCTTATGTTTGAGTATAATGAGCTTTCCTCCTTTTCTGAGTATAATGTTGTCTAGTTCAAATTATTTCCAAGTCTGGTTGATGATAGTGATAGTCCAGGGTTCAAGGTGGTTGGGTATCTTTCACTGCCCAAGGTAGCTAATTAGTCTATAGTATAGCTCCTTATTCATATTAAGTAGTCTTAATGAGAGTATTTTGGAGTATCCTTGAGAGTGTATCAGTATTAGTATTGGTTCTTTCTGAGTGGTGTTTGACAGTACAGTTATACTCTTGTAGTTTGTAGATTTATTTAGCATATATTCTTTTAAGGTTCAGAGTGTAGAATAGTCAGGCAAGAGCAGAATGGTCTGTTTGAATAGTGAATTTTTCCTGGATAGGTAGTAGTGGAACTTATCTACTATCCAGACTACTGCTAAGTATTCAAGCTTACATAACTCATAGTTCTGTTCTACTCTACAGGTACCTCAGCTTGCATAGGAGATGACATATTTATTTCCATCTTTCTTCTAAGCTAGCACTGCTCTAAGTCCTATAGTACTTACATTTGTCTATAGGATGAACTCTAGGTTCCAATCTGGTCTTCTGAGAATGAGTGCTTGGGTCAACTTGGTCTTGAGTTCATTGAAGATTTCTTAACATTCTTTGGTCTATTTAAATTTGATCTCCTTCTTTGTAGCTCATAGATAGATGCTGTAATGTTGGAGTATTCTTTGATAAATCTTCTATAGTAGAAGGCCAGTCCAAGGAAGGTATGGACTTCTATAGTTGTTCTGGATCTTGGATAGACTGCAACAGCCTCAATCTCCATGAAGTCTATATGAATTCCAGTCTGGTTGATGATGTATTCTAGGTAGACAATTTCTTGAGCTGCAAACTTATACTTCTTAAGCTTGATATAGAGGCTATACTCCTTGAGCTTCTTGAGGGCTAGCTGTATATAGTTGACATATTTCTATATAGTATTGCTGAAGATGATCATATCATCAATATAGATAAAGAGCTATTTTCCAATTTTATTACTGAAGACTCTATTCATTATTCACTGAAAACTTACTAGGGTATTGTATATTCCAAATGGCATTTGTAGGTAGATATAGGTAGTATCAGATGTGATGAAGGCTGATTTCTCACTGAAATCTTGAGTGAGACCAATCTGATGGAAGCCTGAGAATATATTTCAGATGGTATAGTATTTGGCTTTGCTTCTAAGGATGATAAGGATTTCTTGAATATTTGACAAGAGCTGTCTATCCTTCTTGGTAATTATATTGAGCTTTTTGTAATCAACATAGAGTCTTGAGGCAAACTCTCCAGGCTTGCTTTCTTTCTTTAAGGTGAGGATAATGAGTAAAGCCCAGGGGCTGATAGCTTGCTTGATGATATCAGCTTCTTCCATTTCCTTGAGTTCTGCTCATAGTCATTCTCTATAGGCAGGTGGTATGGGTCTGGCTTTCTGGTAGATAGGCTTGATATCACTAGTGTCAACTTCATAGTAGTACTTGAGTTCTTGATTGTAGATGTCTCTGAAGTCTATAGTAAGTACTCCTTCATTCTAGTGTAGGATTTTGAGAAGTTGTTCTTCTAGGGGAAAGTTTTCTCTAATAATATATGTATGCTTATTCTGATCCTTATCTTTCTTGTGCTTTAGCTTGATAATCTTGGTGGCAGTATAGGCTCCTCTTCTAGTAGATTCAAAGTCTTGTTTTTCTCTCTTAGTCTTGATGAGTTTAATAGCTTCAGTGATCTTAGGCTTCTTGACTTTGTGGATCAGCATTTGGCCAATCTTGTCATACTTCTTGACTTTGAATAGAGTGGTGGAGTTGTAATTCCTGACTATAAGAAAGATCTCACTAGTATAATCAGAGTCAATGACTTCTCCTTTAACCAAGATTTCACTCTTGGCCAGAGTTCTCTGATAACTTGACTTCAATTCAAGTACCAAGTAGAGTAGTGGTCTATAGTTCAAGGATAGCATCTTGAATACTGGTAAGGTCTATTCTTATAACTCTTTCAGTCTTGTATTCTGAGATCTTAGTTTTGGGGTAAAACTTCTTAATCTTGAGAGTGATGTCTGGTTCTTGTTTCTTCTCATCATCACTATCAGCTTGAAGCTCTGGGGGCTGGTCATCTTTTTTGACTTTCTTTTTTGCTTTAGTAGCTTCTTGCTTATATCTTTATTGATGGATTTTTCTGACTTTGCTAATATAGGACTAGTAGTCATTTAGATATTTAGAGCAATATATCCTAGCACTATAGAGACATCTTCTTTGAGAGATATAGCCATTGATGATCTTATTGTACCACTGCTCATCTATGAGTTTAATTGTCTTGCTCTTGTTCTTGTATACTGAGTGTATAAAGACTTCTATGTTCTCTTCATCTTCTTTCTCTATGTCTGATAGTACTTCTTTGTGAACATGATAAAGACTCATATCTTTCTTCCTCTATAGTTGATCTGTATCTTCTGAGCATTGAGGTCAATAATAGCCTTGGCCTTGTGAAGCCATTAGTTATTAATGAGGATGTCATAGTTGGTGGTACTTATAATGATCACATCTACTGAGATAGTAGCTCCTCCAATCTTGATAGAGACTTCTCAGATCTTGTCTAGAGGGTAGCTCATATACTATCTGCTATAATATAGACCATTTTGGTAGATTCTTCAATGTCCCAGCCTAGGCAGTCAATTGTCTTCTTACTTATGAGATATCTTCTAACACTAATATTAATGATAGCATCAAAGATACAATCTTCAATCTGATATTGAGTATAGGCTGAGGTCTTATACTGATCTTCAGATTCTTTATCTAAGTCTTCTTATTCATCTTCTTATATATTGTGAGCTTCTATAATCTTGTACTCTTAGTTCTTAATAATGGTTGCAAGTCCTGCTCTCAACTACTGTCTGAAGGTGGGGACTTCTACTAGTTGTCCAAAAGTAGTATTAACCTTCTGTTCCTTGTGGTCCTTATAGATATCATATTAATGGACCTTGGTCTTATGTAGCTTCTATTCTTTTTTGCTTTCACTTTCTCCTGAGACTGTAGTAGTGTCTTCAATAATTTGGTAGGTAGCTTTATCTAACTTCATGCCTTGATCAAACTCCTCTAGTTGGGTCTTACTTTGAATAGTAGTGGTTGGGATCTTTTTTAGTCTTCCAACTGGCTTACTGTTACTCTTCTTATCATAGAGCTTGGACTGGATTCTGGTAGTTTCAGTAACAGAGTAGAATTTGAACTCCTCATAGTATTCTTTATTATCAGTATCACCAATCTTCTCAATGACTACAGTATTGGTTTGCTCTCTAGTTCTGGTAACATTACTTGGTTGGGCTCTGTATCTTGTTTCAGTTATATAATTTTTTGCATAGTGGCCTTCTTCTCTATATTTGAAGCATATGATAGTGTGTTCTTCTATAATAGCTACAAACTTCTATACTAGTCTTCTGTTGGTACTTCATATTTCTCTAACAATATCATCAAAGTGTGCAGTCATCTTGTCAAACTGCTATATCACACTCTCTGTAGCAAGAGAAGTAGCTACCAAGTAGATTATATCTGACAGATATTATCATACTTCTACCAGGACCTCCCTCTACTATAGGCTAATTGCTTACTATACTTCTGCCATAATAAGATATAAAACTGAACAAGCAGGCCACCCACCCCTTATTGCTAATCAAGAAGCAGGCCCATCTATCCTACTAAAAGCAGATATCCTCTTTGAAAGACCTAGTCAGTATGAGGATATACTATCTCATCAGGGAAGAGAGTCAGATAAAGACTCTATAGGTTATCAGTCTAATGATAGTAAATAAGAAACAGCAGGCCTAAGAATTTACCAAGGACCTACAGATTAAGAAGACCAGACCCCAGAACCAATCCAGCAACTAGTGCTCCGAACGGATGGAGTTGATCCAGATGAGATTCGATTCAGATTCATCATGTGATGGATTCAAATCAACTCGGATTGGTCTCGTGATCTGATCCGGATTGATCTGGATTGATCCAGATTGATCCAACCAGATTGATCCATCCAGATTGATCCGGATTGGTCCATCCAGATTGGTCCATCCAGATTGGTCCATCCGGATTGGTCCATCTGGATTGGTCCATCCAGATTGAAATCTTTAGTGTCATCACCCTTTCTTTTGTTCATTTCACTCTTGTTTTTTTTTCCTGCTGCACTTTGGTGACATCACTCTTTCCTTTTGCTCCCTCTCTTCTTTTGTTCTTTTTTTTGTTCTTTTTCTTTGTTCTTTTTCTTTGTTCTTTCCTGCCACATCACGAGCAAACAAAACAGCAGTACTTAATTTGTATGTTGGTCCAGTCTACTCATTTTTCACTCTGCAATGATCGTCAAAAGAGGGAGTATTCGAGGTGGAAATGCACTCTCTGCTAACAATGTTAGATTCTTTCTCATATGAACAGTACACAAGCTGCTTATCGAGAGCCAAAGGGGCGACGGCGGTGGCGGTGGCGATGGCGATGGCGATGGCAGAGATGAGGGAGAATTCTGGCAACAACTCATGGTGGCCCTTCGGACCTCGGAATTCACAGACCTTACAGCTATGTACGTGGCAGCCTTTTTGGAGTAGCCAATAGTAGATGTAGGTTACTCACTTGGCCGCCACTTGTTTACTTGTGTTTATTTAAACTTCCCCAGCATGACCCAATTCACCTCATGCTTTTCTTAGGGTCCACAGCTCTACGGCGAGATCTGCCAACTTTATTCACAATATCTGGTCAAGATGAAGAAAGGCTGACAGACATTGCGGAGCATATCTTTGGTGGCTGAGCTATTGAGTCAATGCATTGCGTGGTGGAGGTCTCAAAAGGAATAGAAGCAAGCCTTCGTGAGCAATCTTGTACAACTCATGCAACTCATCGGCATGCAACTCATCGGCACGCAACTCGTCGGCATGCAGCTCACTCACTCACTCACTCACTCACTCACTCACTCACTCATGCTCTTTTTCTGAAATACCCATCTCCGTGTTTTATTTAATTTCATTTTTACGTGGTCTCTCCCTAAAAAAACACCCACACCTGCATGCAACCCACCTGCATGCAACCTGCCTGCATGCAACCCACCCACACACAACCCACCCGCATACTTATCTCGGTCCCTCAGATCAGGGCTCAGTTCCATTGAAAAGGAGAGTTCAAAGTTACCCAAGTTCAACCATGTCCAGCATCTGATCAAATAGAGAAATTCGAGGGCAAGATGTTCAGCATGAGCAGTACCAGCATTGTCATCAAGGCTTGGGGGTCTACATTTGAATTAGAGCCAATCGTACTCGACCAAGGGGTCTATTGGCCAGTAGGAGTAACCAATGACAAAGAGAACTATATCTTTATTAACGAACATGGAGAGGTGGTTGCGATGGTGGTAAGGAACCTCTATGGTGACGAGCTTCGCAGCCACATCAACGAGATTTGCGAGGATTGTGTCAAATACTGGGTGGCAGGAAAGAGGGGGCAAAAAAAGCAAGGAGGGGGGGTTTGGACGGGAATTGGGTATACTGCAATACTGGCGAAGGGTGGGTTCCGGAGTTCCAAAATCCCCTGCACTTATCTCTCTTTTTTTTTTTGACCCCTCTCCAGATAAATCACACTCTTCGCTGACATACTCTTTTTTGATACAATTCCAGGGATGCACAAGATTCTGTACCCCTACCGGAACTTTAGAAGTGCTATCAAAGAGCAAACTGCACGCAAGCATGACACGGCCTGTGCGGCAATGGTGGCTATGATCTGGGGTTCTTTGAGCAGATTGGTAGAGCATACAGCAGACCAGCTTGGTGGTGATCTCGGTGTGGCTGTACGTATATTCTTGGCACAATTTAGCGTGCCTTATAAGGTGAGGAGCTCTGCTTTTTCGGGGTGCTGCAGCCTGGGGGGTTTCTGCCCCCCTGTATGCAAAAAGGACTGACCAGTTACCATTCGTTTTGGCAGGTTTCCAAGCCAGGGCTCTCAGGGCTGGACCAAGGGCAAGCATCCACCAGTACAGCCTGGCAGTATGAGGTCCTAGGCCAAGGGTTCACCCAACCATATGCTCGCATCACATCAGGATACGTCAGGTGCAACCTTTCTCTGCCCACATACACAGACAACAATATCACCCCAGTAATGTTTTACGTCCCGGAAAGAAAGGGCCCAACCTGGGAGGATAGTGGTGGAGTCTGGTATGACCTCACCTATGGTTTCAGGGTCCTGTTTGTGGCCAACACAGCCATCCTATTCCAACCACACGACCACCATGGCACCGTCACCTTCGAGGAGAGCTTGGACACAACAGTCGTCGCACTTACAACGGATGATAGGCTCATCAAGGCCTAGGACCGGTGGGTGGAGCAGTTTTTGTGAGGGTTAGGCAATCTTTCGTGAGGGTCAGGCAATCTTTTGTGAGGGTTAGGCAGCCATTTTGCACGAGTTAGGCAGCCATTTTGCATGGGTTGGGCAGTCTTATATGGGGGGGTTGGGCCGGGCACCTCTTATATAGCACTAGCTTAGCCGTTATGCAGGGCCCTACCGGCCCCTCGGCCCTGCTCTGTAGCGCTGCCGGTGTGGCACTGCGGCGCAGGGCCGGGGTGCCCATGGGACCCAAACTGGCGACTTCGACCACCAGAAATGCTCTCTGACCGCCCTCCGACCACCAGAAGCACCCTCCACCCCGGACTCCTTAACAGCTTGGGGCTGCCCCCATGCTGCTGGCAGAGGGCCACAAATTTTGCACGCTCCCTCTGCCTGTTCTGCATGTCCCAGACACTTGCGGCTTGGGGCTGCCCCTTGCTGCCAGCGGAGGGCCACAAATTTTGCGCACTCTCTTCGCTGATCCCACACCTGCCAACCCACCAACTGACCCCACCCACTGACCCGGGCACTGACAGCTTGGGGCTGCCCCTCGCTGCTAGTGGAGGGCTATAAATTTTGTATGCTCCCTTCACTGACCCACTGACCTGCCGATCTGCCCACCGACCCGGGCACTGGCAGCTTGGGACTGCCCCTTGCTGCTGGCTGAGGGCCGCAAATATTGTGCGCTCCCTCCACCACCGCCGCCAACCCCGCCCACTTGGGCTGCAAACTCTGGGCCAAGTCCTCAGGTTTTTTTTTCCTTTTT
>RBNI01007482.1:0-10263 GCA_003990745.1 Jimgerdemannia flammicorona | reverse complement strand
AAAAAAAAAAAAAAAAAAACTCACCTTCCTCCACTCTTCCTCCACCCCTGCCTCTTTCCCCTCTGCCCCCCTCTCTCCCTCTCTCCGGCGGCGGCTGCCTGAACACGGCAGCGGCGCCGACCATGCCCGTCCCGCGGATGACCTTGAGCGCCCACCCAAACGGCAGCTCAGCATCGAGGTCATAGGCCAACGCGCGAAGCATGATAAGCTCGCTGGTCACAAGCGAAGAGCGAAGAGTATAATAGGTCTGTTTGGTGGAGCGGAGGGTGTTTGGGGAGATGTGGTGATGAAGAGGATGAGGAAGAAGGGAGAGTAGAAGCTTACTTCGCAGATGTCGAGTGTAGGTTCGTCGGGGTGTGTGAATCTGGGTGGTGAGGCAAAGGTTTTATTTTATTAAGAGCGATAATTTGAGGATGCATAACCGTTCGTGTATAACGGGGGATATCGTTGTCCACCTACCGCCACCCGACATTAATAACATCGCGGATTTTTCGCGGGATCTCGGTCGCTTTGCAGGCGAGATGGATGCATGTCGTGGCCACAAGCTGCGATTATTCACCGTATGTACAATTGCCACAAATTCGTTATTACTATCACCATTACTAGTATTAGCGCGATTCGTATGGCATCCCTGAGCGTGAATGTTGTCCTCTCACCGTCTCGTCCAGCTCCATAAACCCAGAGCCATCCCCTGCCGCTTGGGCATCTGCCTTTACTGCCCGCATGGACTCGTGGTACCGGTGATAGTAGAGCAGGACCGTACCGATGGTCTGTAGCGGTCTTGACCAATTTTTCAAGAGTTGGTTATGCTTTTATGAGACAGAAAGTGCCATTCAGGCATTTGCAAACAATAAAAAACCGTCCAGTTCCTCACTCACTCACAGCTGTAACATGACGCTCGTCTCGCGGATGAAATGAAGGGTGGCGAAGTTCGGCATACTCGCGTCACCATTGGTTGTTGCGTGATTTAGCAAGGTGTCTGGGTGGAAGGGTAGAGACATAACGAAGTGTGGGATAAATGAAAGAATTTAGTCTCAACTTTGGTGTTTATATGGCGAAGTATGAGCGGTCACACATTATATATACAAGTCGCAAAAGCAACTTAATTTTTTTTACCATAGATCATTAAATCACAAAAACTAAATAGTATTGATATAGCTGATAAATTTTTATATTCAAATAATTAATAGATTGAAGTTTGATATGAAATATATTAGATTATTTAGGTATATTAACATATTATATTTAGTAATCTGCTTAGATAGTTTAGAAAAATGGTTACTGACTCCCTAAATCCATGCCGACTCGCTTCTCTATACTCTTTTGTTTGCACTGTCAATTCATCCGGAATACGGATATATTTATACGCGATGCACATGCGCAACACCAACTCTGGGTACGGCGAACAAAATCTCTGGGGGCACGGGATACACTAAGCTCCTGAAGAACCTGTCACGGAAGCCAAGTCTGCAAGTATATAATTACGTGAAAAGTTGCCATCCAATACATAGATACTAGTAGGCTTACGTCTCAAGGAAATGTGTCGAAACGAACTCCGGCAACGGAATCATCGCAGCAGTGGAATTCTTAAAGACCCGCCTGCGACAAAACAAATCCTAGGCATGAAACTGTTTTTCAATTGGGCAAAACCCAAAATTCAGGACGCCGACCTAAATTTACAGCATATAACGCGGCAAACCCCTCCGTATACATTTTTCTACCCATCCACCTTTAGCCTTCCCGAATTCTATCTCTCAGACATCATGTCTGCCCCCACTCTCCCCGCTTCCCACACTCAGGTCCGCCTGGCGCGCCGTCCCAACTCTACAGGAAACCTCGACACCGCGCAGGTGTTCGAAGTTGTGTCGAGCCCGACGCCGCGTGTCGAAGACGTGAAGGAGGGCGAGTTGCTGGTCCATACGTTGTATCTGTCGATGGATCCGAGCATGCGAGGTGAGGTTCAGGGAATGAATGAGGGTGTGATAAACTTTCTATGGTCTACATAATGGCTGGAAGGATTTTGTGGAAAATGCATGGTCGAGAATTTAACATTTTTTGCGTTGCTATGTTTTATTGCATTTAGTCTGGGTCAACGAAGAGGAAAGGTACTATTTATGAAGCTATATTTATGAAGGCCCATCCTCATGACCACTCTTCTGTTATTCTCGAACAGTTATCTCCCGCCGGTCGAACTTGGCGGTGTTATGCGCGGCTCATCTATCTGCGGTACGTCTCCCTCTCACCCATTAGTTTTGCGCCTAGACTCGCATTCCATCCTCCCAGATTACACAGCCGATCCATTTTACACCGCTCTCAGAGGTTGTCGCCTCACGTCACCCGGGTTACAAGAGCGGCGACCGGATCACAGCCTTCGAGGAGACCTGGCAGGACTACGCGATAGTTACGCCGGGACCGAAGACCAAGATTCTCAAGTAAGCTTAGATTTCCGTCGCGTGCGCGGGGTGGCATTGAATTCCTTTTCGATTTTTTGGGAACTACTCCATCTTAACTTTTGATTTGAAACCCTACGCATGGTATAGGTCATACCCGGGCATTCAGTTCAGTGACTACTTAGGCGTTCTCGGCGCCACGGGTTTGACAGCGTACTTTGGGATACTTGGTAAGAGTTTTGAGCTTTGTTTATTATGGGGATGGGTCGATGTAAGGAGAGGCGATTGCAAAAGGTTTGTTCACTCATTTATGATTTATCTCAAATGTTAACACAGATATTGGCAAGGTTAAAGAGGGCGACGTCATCGCTGTGTCGGGGGTACGTTTCTCTCATTACATGTATATACACGTAATTACAAAGTAGCCGTTTCGTCCTGCTTCCACCTTCCTTCTTATTTTCATTACCATTCTTTTTTAACCATTATTACTAGGCCGCCGGTGCTACTGGAAGCGTCGCAGGTCCGGTTCTTTAACCCATTATCTAGTCCATCTCGTCTTATTGTCGTTAATATTCATTCCTACATCAAACAGGTCAAATTGCCAAGATTATTGGCGCCTCGTTGGTTGTCGGCATCGCGGGTAGCGCTGACAAGTGCAAGTGGCTCGCGGAAGAGTGCGGGTATGATGTAGTACTGAACTACCGAGGTTTGTTTTCGTGTATTCTTTTGACGCTCAGGATTTTTTGCACTCGACATGTTCTGAAAATTGTCTCTCCTGTCTAACAGATCCCGACTTCAACCAGAAGCTCAAAGATACCGTGCCACGTGGTGTTGATGTCTACTTTGACAATGTGGGCGGCGAAATCACTGATGCTGTGTACCAATGCATGAACATGCATGTGAGTATCTAGATTAAGGGTTCGCAAACGACATGATCTGAACCCACAGTTTCAGATTTATATGTATATTATGCTCATTCGTATGCTGGTTGGTTTCCTGATGACGCATTTTTAGGGTCGTGTCATCGCCTGTGGAGCAATTTCGCAGGTATGTGCTAGCACGTTTGCACCCGATACCAGATTTACTGTTGTCCATCTGATTTTCGATCCGGGCTGCTCCTGTTACTAAGCACACCGAACAAACTCTATCCAGTACAACAATCCCAACCCTGTTGGCCTCTCCTGGCTTACCTACCAATCGATCCTTTTGAAACGCCTCCGTATCGAGGGCTTCATTGTCCTCGATTATGTCTCCCGATGGGCCGAGGCCGTCAAGGTGATGTCCGGGTGGCTGGCCCAGGGCAAGATCAAGCGCACCGAGACTATTGTAACCGGCGGCGTGAAGGAAGCCCCGAAGGCACTGTCGATGCTGTTCAGCGGTGGGAATACGGGCAAGCTGATCATGCAAACTGAGAAGAGCCGACTTTGAGGCCTGAATGGTTCTGGAATGTGTCCATCGCTTCGGGAGGATGTGTGAGAAACAAGCAATGAAGCCGAGTAAGGACTCGAGCAATTGCTTGACACCTGTAACTGATCGAAGTGGTTGTAAATAATAAAGGATATAATGACGCATGTTTACAGCTCAAACGATAACGTTTCCCATATGAATTGAGCGCCGTGACCCAGACGGATAGTACAGTGTGCAGGTAGTATCTCTTTGTCTCAAATAATTGGATAGTAGTCGCTCGGCCCACTGGACATGACATCCAACATCCGAAATTTCTTGAACAAATTGGTGGCGTGGTCCGTCGATCCGTGGAATCACGCCACTGTCCGACGTGGGGTGATGCTCTTTGCACCGACCCATCGTACGGTTATGTCTATCAACCTCCAAGGAAATCCGCCATGTTGTTCGACTACAAAAGGGCCCCACCTCTCGCCATTCGGTCAAACTTCAGCACGAGATCACTACCAAGCAATACCTCCATTTTGCGAACCAAGCAAACCTCGCTTTCACAAACACAACCACCATAATGTCTGCCCTCAAGACCTTCTTCGCCAAGGGATTCGCTCCCGAAGTCACCCCTCTCGTCGTCATCATCTCTAGCGCCCTCGGTGGCGCTGGCTACATGATGGTCCATGCCTCCAGGGCTCCCGACGTCGCCTGGTAAATATCTCGCCCGTACTTTTATTCGTCTGACACCTTTCGGCATGACGGCGAAACTAACAAATTTTTTTGAATCTCTCAGGGATCACAAGAATAATCCCCACCCGTGGCTTGACATCAAGGACGGCGAGCAGGTGAAGCTCTATGCGCATAACCAGAAGTACGAGAAAAGGTGGCAGCGTAAGAAGCTGTAAATTATTGCGTCAAGCCCAGCGTTACGGCTTCTTCGTTTTGCTCCACTTCGGTCCTTGCTTGTGCTGTTCCGCTCCTCGCGTCTCGCGATCTTGTGTAATTTCATATATATACCAAGATTTACTCCCACACATACCCTTTGTGCATCAACGTCTTTGTAGATTTTACTTTCTCGCATCCTTTCTTACAGTTCATAGTGAATCCATAATTGTAAATTACAAATCATTTTTAAGAGGGGGGGGAAAAAAAAAGAAAAAAAAAAAAGGAAGAAAACGGCATCTCCGTTTTGTATTAAAACAGATTATATGGTTGTATTTTGGCTACTATTCACATTTGTCCAACAGAGTTGCGCATAATCAATCAAATGCCTTCGAGCTTCCGATCGATATATCACTATAGATGCTTTCAAACATTGGCCGCTTCAATCGTCTCCCAGTGATGATGGCAGGGGTTTTTGATGGTTCCTTGGTTTCCGGCCATACACGTCAAATTACCTGAAAATTACGTATTAGGAGAGTGTGCGGAACTTACACTGGCTTCAAAGTGTTTCATTCGTTTGAGACAACTGAGCATCAAGTTCAGTTTTATTGAATATAGTTACGCGCTGACAAGCCGAAGTGAAATTAAGTGATAATCGCGTTAAAGGGAATAAATCTATGTATATATATAATTATATTGCTCATATCTAACATGGCAATGTTGTATTCCCTGTGCATAAACACCACAGGAATCCACTCGGCTACCAGTAGCGGGCTGGTGAATTCGGACCTGGGATAAATCAGCGATGTTTCCGCTTCTATTGTTAGACGTGCTTTTTGGTCGCTTCATTCTTGGTGGAGGTCGAGTTGTTATGTTTGAGGGCGTTTATGTCACGCTGTTGGTGGCCATGCTTCTTGGTCGAGTTGGTATTGATGGAGGCGTTTATGTCACGCTGTTGGCGGCCATGCTTTTTGGTCGATTTTTTATGTTTGATGGAGGCGTTTATGTCACGCTGCTGGTGGTCATGCTTCTTGGTCGAGTTGGCATGATTGACGGAGGCGTTTACGTCACGCTGTTGGTGGCCATGTTTCTTGGTCGAGTTGTTATGTTTGATGAGGGCGTTTATATCACGTTGTTGGCGACCATGCTTCTTGGCCGAGTTGTTATGTTTGATGGAGGCGTTTATGTCACGCTGCTGGCCATGCTTCTTGGTCGAGTTGGTATGATTGATGGGGGCGTTTATGTCACGCTGTTGGTGGCCATGCTTCGTAGAGTTGTTATGTCTGATGGAGGCGTTTATATCACGCTGTTGGTGGTCATGCTTCTTGGTCGAATTTGTGTGATTGATGGGTGCGTTTATGTCACGCTGTCGGTGGTCATGTTTCGTCGAGTTGGTATGTTTGATGGGGGTGTTCAAGTCGCGCTGTTGGTGACCATGCTTCGTCGAGTTAGTATGTTTGATGGGTGCGTTCAAGTTGCGCTGTTGGTGGCCATGCTCCGTCGAGTTGGTATGTTTGATGGGTGCGTTCAAGTCACGCTCTTGGTGGCCACGCTTCTTGGTCGAGTCCGTGTCAGGAACGTCACCATTGTAAGTGAATATTGGATTGTGAGTCGAAAAGCGCGAATTGTCAAAATGCACATCATGACGAGAAGCAGAGCTGTCATTGTCATCGTTAAGCGGATTGTTCAAGTCCCCTTGGACGAACAAAACGGTCGCCAACAGCAGTACCAGAGACGATTTCAGGTAATGCATATTTTGGAGTTCAAGCAATGGAGGGTGTCAATGCTGTGCCGCAATGTAAGCCGTCGGGCAGTTTTTATATTGACGATGTAATAAAGTTCAATATTCGGCACCAGACACTCCTCGATTTTGCCTTGCGTTTGTCCGTCCAGTTCAGTCGATGAATCACGTTGCCGTGGCGCTGGGTGCGTGTTTCGGCAATACCGCACTCACATCTGACAGAGCTCAAGGCATGGAATCGTAAAATGGACAATTCTACCGAATTTTGTAACATGACTCCTTAGACAAAGAGCCTTGTTTCTGGATCCATTGTTGTCCGACAAAATTTATTTTGGAATATACCTTTGCAGATGGCTCTAAAAGCATCACCAATCATACGTCGTAAAAATGCCCGAAAACATCAACAGAACACACTATTGTCCACTCTAATGATCGCCAGCTTGCTTTATACTTACAGCACCCGGCGTAGCACGAGAAATTCGCTCAACCCCAAATACGGCTTGGAACCTTCTGCCAGATGCAAAGACAGATGGCCCATATTATGAGCGTCTCTTCCGGCGGGGAAAAAAAAAAAAAAAAACCCCCAAATTCGGTACTGCGACCCAGAAAGCTCCCAATATATATCAAAGGCCACATAGAGCTTGTCCGAGCTGTCGTCGACTTCGTTCCATTAAGCTCGCCAGTTCAAAATGGAAGGTATTGCTTAAAATGTTGCCTTAGATAATCCGAGTGCGCGGATCGATTCACCCAAGCCCAGATGTGGATCCATATAGTAATTGACTGCGTCGAATGCCAGTGCATTTATAGCGACGTGATATTTTAATAATATGGCTTCTAGATTAAAAAATTGAATTACGGCCATTCCTTTTTATTCCGATGAACAGATCGCGCGACCCCTCATTTTTTTTTATCTTCCAATGCCACAACATTAATTTCTTGTAGCGGATATATTCAAACATCTATTTGCTACATTTCTTTTCTTATTCTTAGTGTTTTTGACCCCAGGTAGTTACTATCCATTTTCCCAGGAAACGTGGGAAGAGCCGAGCGTGAACAATTTTTGCTACTTTTCCAGGACGACATATGACCAGATGCCAGCAACATTGTAAAAGAGGTCCTATTGTCAACCTCAAATAAACAACAACTTTATTGGAGGAGGGGGGGGGGGGATGAAACAATGAAAAAAATAATAATACATATTTACAGAAAAAAAAGGACGTGTGAGGGAGCAACTCAGTCTCGGCTGCAATGACAATACAATCCAAACTCAAATGCCGGAAAGCAATGATAAGGGAGGCACTAGATTATATTTACAACGACGAATTCCGTACATCGATCACTAAACATTGGTTTTAAAAATATGATTTAGCTTTCATGTTTGAAGCGACGATATGTATATACACGTCATTAAAATTTCGGATACTACAAAGTGACAATATGCGTTTTTTGGTGGGGGGTTTCAAAAGCCATTCTGACTAGAATAGCGGCGTAATGACGACGTACATAACCATGGATGCTCAGGGCCAGAAATGTATTGAAAACATGTCATTGGATGAATTCTGTTGTTGGAATCTTATGTTGACGGGGGAGAAAGACGGCAAATACTGAACTAGGTTTATATCCGAAACGATGGGCGCAGATTGCTGAAGGATGGCGAAAAACGCAAATAAGGAAATGATTCCCCGGAAGGATAGCGTATTGGTTGTGAGAATGCGTGACGGAGGAGGAGATATCGAAGCGACCAATAAAGACGTCAAGCAATGATGCGAAGTAGTCCGCGGTTCGCGCTGATATAACTCTGCGGTCCAGAATGGAGAAGAATTAAGAATTGAACGGTCTCGACAATTTGGTTTCCGATACTGTTTCTTGGATTGCTGACGTACACATGCTAACTATTTAAAATTTTGATACTATAATACCAAGGTCTAAACCGTGCGACAGAACGCGGTTGAAATTGTCGGATGTCTAGCATAAGGAGGATCTTGTCCGAGCGCCGTGCATTAAACTTCCTTTTCGTTGCCACAGTGGCGATATGTAACCCGCAAGCTTTTGTTATCGCCCCAATCATCTAGATACAAGCACTCTGCAAACATCCTTGAATGAATTTCCTCCGTCTCCGAGATACGGAGGCGCGCCCCTCACGATTCTGTGTAAAGCACTGCGCATGGCGCCGTGGTTAAACCTCGGGTCCTCGAGTTTCGTGAATCCACGGACATATTTCCCAACGCGACGGTGTCACGATCATTACACAGCGACAATACATTCCGACGATCCATCCCTTTCAACGAGCGACCAGCAAAGAAAGCACCTTGGTTTTGGCTTTGATAAGCTGAACCGAGGGATCACCCCATGGTGATCCTTGGGGGATTCGGGCCACAACGGCATATCCTCGTCACTCAGACATTTCTACGCGAATAGACACAGGCGGCCAATGAAGGTAATCCTAGAACCAATGCGTCTATTCTCTGCTTCAGACATTGTTCAAAGTCTCAGCCGTTTTCCATTTTACATAATATACAGAATGTTCCTCCAAACGAATGCTCGGAAATGATGCAAGAGCCTAAGGGGGTCGAGTAACTAATCGTATAGCCGGTGTAACGTGTCATGTGGAGCAAGCCACTGCGTAGAACGTTATTGTGCTTCCGGCCTATGATAAAGCGACCCTTTTACGGAGAACAAAGCACTGTAAGCCAGCACCTAGGAATTTTCAGTGCTATTATCATGACTCGCTACCTCAAAAAAGACGGCGCCGTAGCCGATAATTTTACAAGTCCCGAAAGGTATATGTGATTATTTAGAAGCGTAGACAACATCTTTGGGGATATCGAGCTTCAATGTCATCATTTAGCGTATTTATCGTTTGTGCATTCAATGCACGCGGCTGGACCCTGTTTTTGAATTCTTGAAGTATCGGGTGGGCCAAATACCAGGCAGAGACAGCTGCACAATGATCGCTAGAGCGGAAACAAAAAAAGAAATGGCTTCCGGGATTTCTTCCACCGCTCAAGGATGTCTGTGATCATTCAGGCGGTCTTTTCTTTCTCTTCACTCCTTTTGTTTTGGCGTTCGCGCAATGCTTCCTTGTGTTTGGCACAATTTGTCGCCCTCTTGTCTTGAGCATAATTGTCGAAACTGATTTATGATAACAATGCGCTTGGAGGATCTTCCTCCGGGCTTTGTAGATGGAGCTCTCCTTAAGGCCTTGGGGGCATAGTGGCGGCTAGTAATGGCCAATCCACATATTCAACGCGCAGCAAATGAGGTTGGCACCTAGTCCCAAAGTTTCACATCATCTCATCGACATCACACGCCGGACGGACGGTCCATAATCTCAAGCTATGACGACAGTCGATATTAGAAATCACCATATCGTCACCTCCCACATGGTTGCGATTATAAACGCCAACGACCTGACACGCTTACGCAAGGATGTGCAAAAGATGCATGGTTTTGATTATTACAAGATGTGCATCAATCAACATTGAACAAAAAAAAAAAAAAAAAAGAAAAAGAAAAAAAAGAAAAAAAGAAAAAAAGAAAGGAAAAGAAACACTGAAGAGCAAGCGCAAAGATAAACAAAATCTACAAAAGATCGAACCACACGCTTCCAGGAAAGCATGCAAACTCAAACAAATCGTTATGGTTCAATATACAAAGATAGTTCGAAAAGGAAACATCCTCTCTTTCTGTTAGCGTATCCATCTTGAATGCTGCGAGATGCGCTATCAATGCAGTTCAACAAAAAGCAGAGGTGGAAAGAATAGTAAGCATATGCAAAAGAATGAAGAGAGAAAAAATACAAAAGGACGAGAAAGAGAGAAATAAGATATCCAATACATTTTTTTTTCTTCTCTT
>RBNI01007481.1:0-10264 GCA_003990745.1 Jimgerdemannia flammicorona | reverse complement strand
AAAAAAAAAAAAAAAAAAGAGAGTCAAAGGTAACTTTTAGCAAAGTTGACAGTACCTTTCTTTATTACAATTAAGGTTATACAAATTTCTGACAATATTTTCAATATTATTTTTAGAGAAAAGATAATAATAACATAGTAACTAATGAGTATTCTGAGGAGCATACAGAGTAGGGTGGTCTCAGTATATTCAACTAACAGTATATAAAGAGAAGTTATAGATTAGGAGAGAGTCTATTGAGTACTCTCTCTAGTAGATAAGGAGGTGGAAGAGGGGAGACCAGTAGATAGGGGTCTGGGAGAATGAGCTTTGCTGATAATATTAAGACAGAATATCTAGTAACTGGATTAGAGGACTGGCTACAGAAGGGTAAGAAGAAAGAGGAGACTATAGAGCCTGACAGGGGGGCCCATGGTAACAGTAGTGGTAGGGCTGGAGGAGTAGAAGCTGGAGAGAGTGGAATAGCATAGAGGGGAAACTACTAATCTAGAAAAAAATCCAGATATAATAGCTAATGGTGGGGCTGAACTGAGGGGAGACATGAGGTCTGGAAATCTGGCCAATAGTGTAACAGATCTGGTGGTAGTACTATTACTCAAGAAATTAATATCTAAATTTATATTACTTTGTACTTCTGAGGCTTAGTAGTTATAGCAAAAATATTTCTGAGGCTTCTGGCTCAGGAGATAAAAGAAGCAGCTTTAGTGAAGTTCTTGAAGAGACTGGAAGGAGTAGAGATAGGCTTTAAAGAGGAGTTGATATTAAGAATATTAGAGAAAGAAGTAGTAGTAGGAAGGGTAGTAATCTCTATAGCTTAGTGTCTATACTGGGACTCCAGAGTAGTACAACTGGTGGTGGCAAATATACTTATGGTGAAGAAGAAAGTGGCCAGGGGGGCTGATTGTAGATATTATTAAGAAGAATAATGATATAGTAGATATTGGCTTCTGGGTCTGAGAAGGAACTGTGTTCAGGACTAGAAATGTAGATACATATTTGAATGAAACTGATAAACAAAGAGAATACTGAGAAAGAACAAGATTGACCAGTGGTACTGAAGTAGAAACCAGTAGAGTGTAAGGTCTTAAGAGTAAAGGAGATGCTAGAATAGAAGGAGGACTTGCTGAAGATGTTGGAAGATCTGGTTGAAGCAGTGAAAAAGAGATAGTTAATCTGGAAGGAGTTTAAGGTAAAGACAGTAATTGAGATTATGAATGACAAGAGAGTGTGACTAAAAGGTCTTGGCTTTGATATATAAAGAGATAGCTTTGGGAGAGTATGGGCTACCCTGGGATTTTTGGAAGAAGATGGCTGAGGTAGAGGTGGTACTGAAAGAGATGATGGTAATGTATGATAAGGCACTTTAATCTGGAACTTGGATTGGGACCAGTGCCTAGGGCTGGTCTCTTTGCTCTATAAGGATAAGAGAAGAAGAGAAGATTGGAAGAACTAGTGGCTGATCATGCTCCTTAATATAAACTGCAAGCTGGTGATGAAGATCTTGGTAACTAGACTATAGAAGATTACTCAGCAGGTACTAAGAGTAGAGCAGAGGAGATTTGTAGATGGTCAGTTAATCTGAGATGGAACTGCCTGGGTCTATGGAGTAATTGAAGGTACTCAGACAGCTGGAGTTGATGACCACTTAGTGTTTCTGAATCAGAAGAAAACATATAATAGGGTGAGGAGGGCCTAGCTAGAGGAAGTGCTGAAACATGTGAAAATTCCCCTGGGGTTCAGACAGTCATTAATCAGTCTATTGGAGAATAGTCAAGTAGTATTAGTAGTGAATGAGTATAGGGGAGTAACTTTTCCACTTGGTCATGGAGTGCCACATAGGGATCCTTTGTTACTCATCCTTTACACTCTCTTCTTAGAGCCCCTATTGGACAGGATCTGGTATAAAATCAGGGGTTTAGATATTTTGAGAATTAACTGGAAGGTTGGGGCTTTTGCAGATAATATGGTAGTTAGACTGAGTTTCTTGGAGAATGTTGAGAAATTAAGAAGAACTATGGAATGGTATGAGAGAGGCTCAGGTGCTTGACTCAACTAGCACAAATGTGAGACTCTGGTATTAGGTGGCAGAATAGTTAGTGGTAATATAATTGGTATAGTGGTTCCAGCAAGAGAACTGGTCCAGTACTTGGAGATATACTTTTAGTATATGGGTCTCTTCTGCCCTGTACTTGGTGAGAATGGTAGCTACTGGTATGGGAGAATATTATCTTGAGGTGGGGTAGTTGACATATTTCACTGGCAGGAAGGGTAATGGTGCTGAATGTGTATTGGCTGCCAAAGCTATAGTATGTGGGATATTATCTGGACTTTTCAGTATGGGTGGTCAGGTGACTTCTGAAGATGGCGAGATCATAGATTTGGACTAGAAGGCAAAGTCAGATAGACTGAGAGGTTCTGACTCTGTCTGTTGACAGAGGTGGGCTAGGCTTAGTAGACTTTACCAAATACCTTCATTGTCTAAGAGAAGAGAGCAAGTAAGTTGAGGAGCCAGGAGTGGGTACTACTTATGCAGAGAGTGTGGAAAGTCTAATATTCCCCTTGTAGAGCAACTGGTGACCTGCTTGCAATAGTGGCCCTGGATGAGAGCAGGAGAATACATTATAAGGGCTTTTGGTGGAGAGTGGTAGATAGTGCAAGGAGAATTAGACTTCAGTGGTAGAGTGATGAGAGGGAGGAGAACTGGGAACCACAGATGTGGAGATGAGATAGGCTACTACTAAGAGATGCATTGGTGAAGGATTTTTAGCTTGGCAATAGAATGGAATGTATGCAGGGTCTTGGGGAAGACCTGTGGCCTAAAGCATGGTAGAGAGTGGGGATTGGTGAGAAGTGGGACTAGAATAGTCTTTGACCTTAGAGTAAGTAGGTTATACAGTAGTTTCCCCCTAAGTTCTGGGCAGTATGGTGGAGATTTCTAAGGCAGAATGTAATGCTAAACTATTGGTCTGGGCACTTAGTAGTGGATGACACATTTGAGTGTGAGAAATATATAGATATTGGTCAGGAGGGGGGAGTGGTACAAATGTCTAAACATTGGCTTGGAGAGTATGAGATCTTGGAGAAGTTTTGGCACTATATTGTAAATTAGTTAGATCTGTAAGCCCTGGTGGAGAGAGAAGGGGGGAGATGAGGAGACCTCTGCCAAAGGTTAGTGGGTAGGGTTGAAGATGAATAGTTGATCTTGGGATGAGCTCTGGTAATTTAGATTGAGCTGGCTGGATATTAGTTATATGTCTTTGAGGAGGGCCAGTGAGTTGAGGTTGGGGCTAAGATAGCATGGTGGGAATGGTTAATACTTGACATTTTGAATGGCTGGTGGAGAGGGTGGGGACTGAGTGGGGGGGGCCAGTAGAGTCTGATGAATTATATTTGTAAGAAAAGTAGAGAGAGAGTTCAGATGACAGGTGACTGAGTTATACTCCAGTAAGGAGTAATAGAGAGTAAGGAAAGGGATCCAAGGGGCATTGGTTGAGGGGTTGTGGGTACAAATGTATTATTATTTATAGATTGAGTGGTAATAAAGAGAAGTCTAAGTGACTATAAAAAAAAAAATAAAAAAAAAAAAGAGTGTGACTGAATAAGACTACCTGGAAGAGAGCACAAAAGAGACAACATCAGAAAGACTTATTGGCAAATCTGAGAGAGAGGGCAGAGGGTGAGGCTACTATTATTGGTGGTGGATCAAAGGCAAGTACTTAGACAGGAGAAAAGGAAGGAGCTCCCACAGTGACTCTGAGAGAGAGGGAAAGTACCAAGCAGAGTATAGTGACTGAGGATATAATGATAATCAAGAAGGCCCAAGTATAGTATGGGGTGCCCACAGGAGGGAAGAATACTGATGAGTTATAGGATATGTATATCAGAGGAGGACTGGGATGAGTTTGTGAGAATAAATACTGAGAGGGGTCTAGGGGTTAAGGGACAGGAGATAGCCCTAGATATTGATGAGGCTATAAGAGAGGAGAGGTAGCTATGAAAGGTACTGATGAATATTGTAGCAGGTGAGTTGGGCAAGGTAAATTTTAGAGTAATTAGTAAAAGGCATAGGGGCAAGACCCTATATAGAGAGGAGGTGGTACAGAAACTTCAAAATGAGCTATTAGTGGGCTTATTGGAGACAGAGGAATATAAGGTAGATGATGCCAGAGAGACAGTGCTTCTAACTATTGCAAATGACTATACAGCTTATCTATAGAGATCTAGAAAGAGATTGGAGAAGTAATAGGTGGTGTACAAGAACTATCAGTCTAACATAGAGGTAGTGGATGGTGAGGACTATCAGGAGATCTTGGAAGTACTGTATGCTCAGCAGAGAGAGATAGATGAGCTTGAGGCAGAGCAGAATCTGGATATTACTAGTAATATAATAAGCAGAAAATTGTAGAGTGAGTACTTATTCTCTAAATATTATTTAATATGAATAGTATAATTAGAATCTTTTCTTTGAATATCAATAGTTTAAGGAGTATGATGAGATGTTGGAATATTTTAAGCTAGTTGAAGGGGCTGGATGTAGATCTGTTCTTATTGCAGGATATAGGTTATAATACTGGCTTGGATATGTAAGACTGAACAAGAGAATGGAGAGATATGGCTATATAGCAGAGTCAGATAGACATTCCAGTTAGAAAGAGCAAGGAGGACATTGGGGACATTGGACATTAGAGGGGCAGAGTAGTGTGAGGAGTATGGAGGAGGCCAAGCTGGAGCTCCTTGACTGTTGAGTCATATTATTGCCCAGTAGAAAGGAAGGAGTATATAGAGTAGATAAGGAGACTATAAGATACTAATACTATAGTAGTAGAGGGGATCAACTGTCTGGAGAATAACTTTAATATAATATATGATAAAAAGCTGGACAGAACTGATAGAGAGAGGAGAATGGCTGGTAAGAGTGAGAGGATGAAAGACTGGGAGGAGATTGAGAGATTAAGCTCACTGGTGGATACAGAGTATCTTGGATGGAGAGATTGCAGAGTCTATACTCACTGGGTGGCAGGGCTGAGATTGAGGATTGACTGAATATTGACTGCTGAGTACTGGAGAGCAGATATCTGGAGTTCTCTTGAGATAGTTTGGTATCCTTTGGTCTGACCATTGGAGTTTGCTAGACTGCAGAAGATTCAGAAGAAGTAGGGAGAGATCTGGACATTAGCATCTAAATACTTCTTTGCTGGGGGAATACTCCTTATGGGATGAATGGGTAGTAGATATTAGTGCTAGAATTATTAGTTGGAGGATATAGGGGCTGGAGATTAGGAATCATTAATAGTGTTTGAAATCTGATACTCAGTGGTTCTAGGGTGAGGCTGAGAGAGAGAGGAGTGCTCAGAGGAGGAGTTGTGTAAGGTGGGCCTCACAGAGGTTAGAGAGACTACTGGAGAGATGGGCAAGATCTTTGGATAGCAGCAAGGAAGAGGATTAAAGGGCTCAACAGATCTGACTGAAGGTAGAAGAATTGAAGAGACTGCTCAGACAGGAGGAGGAATTACAGGTGAAGAGAATGGTAGCTTGATTGAGATAGTAGGACTTGGAGGAGAGAGAAAGGTCTACAAAGTTCCTGTTAAGGCTACTTTAGGTAAGGAGGATGAGACAGTGGTGAGAAGGAGTATTGAATAAGGTAGGTGATATAATGATTAGAATGTCAGGAATCTTGGGCCAGCTGAGATCTTAATGAGAGTAATTGTGGAGTAGAAGAGTAGAGAGGATATACTGGACATTGAACAGCATCTGAAAGATTGGTACCCAGATCCAGCAGAGAGCCTAGATGATTTTGGAGATCTTGTCCAGAGAGAGAAAATCTGTAAGATTTTGGTAATAATGAGTCTGGGGGTAGCCCTAGAAGAGGATGGACTATCTTGGAATTTTTGGAAAAGGATAGCTGATATAAAGGTGATACTGGAGATGATATAGATGTGTGATGAAGTTATTAACTCAGGGGCCTAGATTGGGGGGCAGTACTTGGGGCTTATAGCTCTGTTATATAAGAATAAGAGGAGGAGGGAGAATTGGATGAACTGGAGGCCAATCATACTTCTGGATATGGATTGCAAGTTGGTGATAAAGATATTGGTGACTATGTTGTAAGAAGTGGCTCAATAGATATTGGGGCAGAGCAGAGAAGCTTTATCAAAGGTCATTTAATAAGAGATGAGATAGCATAGGTCTATGGTATTATTGAAGGAGCTCATACTATCAGGTTAGATAGTTGACTAGTATTTCTGGACTAAGAGAAGACTTATGACAGAGTCTGGCATATATGGCTAGAGAGATTATTGAAGCAAATAGGGGTATCTCCAGGGTTTAGAGAATTGCTGATCAATCTATTGATAAATAGATATAGAGAGAGTCATTTTCCCTGAGCAGAGAAGTGCTACAGAGAGATCCACTATCATCAATCCTTTATGCCCTCTCTCTGGAGCCATTGTTGAACAGTGTAAGAGGGTTGCTTTTTAGGGTAACTATTATGTAGTTCTGGAAGGGTTTTCTGGAAGTTCTGGATATTCTGGAAGACCGTTTTCTTATGGTCAAGATTAATTTCATATGGAGTATGTCCTCTACGCTTATTGATTTCAAGATTGGGTTGACGTCTCAACCAAAGTCCTTTTTTGGACTAGTTCTGGATGTTCAGGGTTTTCCATATTTCAGGAAGTTCAAGAAACTAAGACCAGCTTAGTTGGATTGGTGTATCGCTACAGACAATACCTAATTAGGGAATTTCGTGATGGGATTAGGAGTAGGACCTAACAGGGAGCAGATTTACTTAAGAGTGGTTTGTGGGTTATTAAATAGGTTTATTTGCTATTCATGATATTGCTATACTAGGAGTAGTTGTGTGAAGGGGTATTGTAGGGAAGTGCTCAGGAGCTGTGTTCGGATTGTTCAGGTCTGAGATTCTGAGGTCTGGGGGAGGGGGTATTTATACTAGTGAGGGGCTATCTGGACTATGCTAAATATGGGTGTAACACTAAGTGCTTTGCTGAGTCGGAATGCAGTCATGTAGTACAAGTGTGATCTGACATGTCAAGAGATCATCTGACTGCTGAGTCAGTTCACAGTTACGTCGTATAAGGCTAATCTAACTATACTATGACTGCTAACCTATTTATGGTTTTTAGGCACTGTCTGGATAGTCTTCGATGACATCACCATCAATTGCTTCATCTCTGATGAAGTAGTCATCTAGGAAAAGTGGTTTGCGGATTACTTCTCCTTGTTTGCTGAGGTAGTAATACATTGGAACTTCATCTCCATCCCACAGGATAGCATCATCTGTCTCATATGCTGGATAAGATGTTAGTGGGCGAAGAAGTGGTACATTGTTTTCGCTTTCATCAGATTCATTATCTGCATACCTTCTATAGATTATAGCACTATGAGTTGTGGGGTTGTAGTAAGCTAGCGGCTGTGGTTCATGTTGCTCATACTCAGGTAGTGGAGTAGTTGGTTTGACTTCAAGAGTTGTCTGAAGGTATAGGTTGTGTTCTCCAGTCTCTTCATTATAGTTGAAGTAATTGGGAGTGAATGTAGGTTGGTATTCGTGCCAGTGGTCATTGTCCCAATAAGTCTCGTATGTGGTTATGAACTGTTGTAAGTTTATCAGCAAGGTTGGCAGTGTAATCAGAATTGGTAGAGATCCTTGGCTTGAGGTCATGTTGGCATCAGAGGGATCATTGTCTTCTGCTTCATCTTCATCAAATCGGATTATATCATAGATGTCCTTCATAGCATATCTGACTTGGGGCATTTGCAGGATATGGTCGTCAGGATGTGGGAAGGTTCTGTCAGTAGTCTAAACATATTTGAGATACTTGTGGTTGAGTTCTTGTATCATGTCATAGATTTGGCCATAGGACAGGGTAGCAACCATTTCGCTGATAGTAACTCGGAGGTAGAAAATAAAGATACTGTACTTGTAGAAGAGTTCTTAGTGTTTGCGGGCGATGAGCTTCTAGTGTTGAGACATCTGGGTAATATCTGTGTCATGGTAGTGTTCGACCATGTCTTCCAGGAGGCGGCCAATCTGGTAGTAGCTTGAGATTTGTCCAATCCGGTGGGCCTCATTAAGCATGTTCAGGGCATTCTATCAGGCTTCCACGAAGTAGAGGGGTACTCGGCTATAGATATTCATGAGGGGCAGAGGGGGTGTGGCTCAGTTGACAATGGCATTCCAAATGTCAGCGTGGATATGGTTGTAGATCTTGGTGGTCATATTTGTATGTTTGGAAGTTGTGGTTGTTGTTTGTTTTGGTTCTTTGTTTCAACATGTCTCAGGGCTCAGTATATATGCATTTGTTCTTGATTGGTAAGATCCCGTTTGTGTGAATCTTATATTCCATGACTTGATATTGACTCAGCTCTGTACGCTGTGACTTCTGTTTGACTCAGCTTCATGATCTTGCAGGTGATTTCCAGATTTGTTCAGAGATCATGTGTGATTTCGGTGGCTTATTCAGAGGGTGACGTGTGATTCCTGTGGCTTGGAGGTTGTGCACTTACAAACAGGATACAGTATAGAGTAGGGGGGTTGAATATTCTGGGAGTAAACTGGAAGATGGGGGCCTTTACTGATGATATAGTGATAGAGTTGGGCTCTGTAGAGAATGTAGTAGTGCTGAAGAGTATAGTGGAATAGTTTGAGAGGTACTCAGGCACTAAGCTTAACTGGTATAAGTGTGAGACTCTGGTCTTAGGTGGAGAAATAGTAGAAGAGGATGTGATTGGAATAGTTATCCCAATAGGAGAAGTAGTCTGATACCTAGGGATCTACTTCTCAGTATATAGTTCTCTGTTATCTTAGAGATAGTAAGAGCAGTGGCTGATTGAGTAAAGAGATACTCTCTTGAGATAGAGCAGCCAATATATCTCTCTAGTAGAAAGGGTGATAGTATTGAATATATATTGACTGCCTAAGTTATAGTATCTGAGGTATTACTTGAAATTCCTAGTATGAGTGATCAAGAGACTATTGAAGATAGTCAGGTCATAGATATGGATAGAGCAGCAGAGTTAGATTGGCTGGAAGGTATTGACATTATCAGTAGACAGAGAAGGACTGAGTTTATACCCCTTTCTCCACTACCTTACCAGTCACAATAGTTTGGTAGGCAACCTTCCAAGTCCACTTTCCACAATTATTACCCTCTCTACCTCAGGTTGGTTTGCTGTACCTATTGCAGGGCAGTGGGGGGGAGGCAATGATGATGAGTTGCCCCTTTATTGGTGTCAGATCAGTATCTTCTCTACTTTTTCACAGTTTCTGATGCCTTTGGCTACATCTAGAGTACATTCATTTTGGTGCAGCGTCTTCTTCCTTTTGCCATCACCAATATGGTGTTGTCTCAGTATATCTCAGACTACATAGGAAGTTGGCTGACCTTGGGCATCAAGTGCTCAATATAGGCTACCTGCAGGTCCTCAGTGTCTGTGGTGGAGCCCTCTGGCTTTGGCAAGCTTCTCAGTAAGTATGGTTCTAGTGTAGGTAACTGCTTTTCAGGTGTTATCAGGATGGGAGGGGAGATGGCTGTCACAGATAGGAGGAAGGGTGATAATGGTGAACCAGTAGGATATCAGGCTGGGGGTAGTCATTAGGGCTGGGGCAGGTGTTGCTTTGGTGGAGTCTTTTGATTGGTGTGGCATAGTTAGGTGGTAGGTATCACTCTCGACTTCTTTTGGCGATTCAGCAGATTGGACCCCAGTCATTAGGGGGGATCAGGAGGCCCAAGGCTACCCATTTCAGGTATCTTGGCTGCACTCAACTGGAACTGGGAGCTGACATGGCAATATAATCGAGGCCTGCAGGCTTGAGTAGTGGGGTATTGAGGGTCTCCTCCCACCTCATGTATAAGTCCTTTACTTACCTCGACTGGGAGAACCAGGCCCTACCCACTGTATTATACTTTGATGAGAGTTTTTCTTTATCTGTCATCCTCTTTAGAGTGGCAGAAGATATTCTATTTGGCTCAGGTGTGGTCTTGTATATATGTTGGGTTCTCAGGCATATGCTTTCAGTCATTGGCATATAGCTGGGTTTCCCCTGGTGGTAGGGAGAGCATGGTGTACAGAATGAGGTGTGGGCTGCCATAGGCCCTGCTGCACCTGACATGGTTGAGCTGCTAGACAATAGCTAGCCTAGGTTAATGGGGGGGCAGTGCTTGATGGGTGGTGGGGGAGGGTTTTGGCCTATATAGTCTAGGTTCTCTTTCAATAAAAATTCATGGGACATTGAGTCTATTAAAAAAAA
>RBNI01007480.1:0-10265 GCA_003990745.1 Jimgerdemannia flammicorona | reverse complement strand
TACATGAAATATATCTCTGGTCTCCTGATATCCAGCATTGTTGTATTGGCCCCTATACTTGTAGTCTCATTCCACTCCTTCTCCAGGACATCCACCAGCTCATCCTTATAAGTGTTAGGAGATCACCAGTCAAACCCCTCGAAGAGGATCTCATCTCCTAGACTTTCTGCAGTAGGGGACCCAACCACCCCCTCTCAACTCAACTACTCTCTTCAGCCACCATGCTCTCAAGCAGTACAGCCTCTTAGGAAAGTCCACCAGCCCAAGTCCCCCACTCACCACTGCTAAGGACAAGATCTCCCAGCTGATCTGATTCTGCCTTCCAGCCCAGATCCATCCCTTGGCCAGCTTCATCAATCACTTCACCACCCAAGCTGAGAAGTCCAGATGATAAGCCAGATACCATAACTTTGGCAGCCAATAGATGTTCAAAATTGAAACATGTCCTGCCAGAGACAATTGGCAGCCCACCCAACTCTGCAGGGCCTCCTCCCAGATGCCAACCCACTGCTCCTACCAAAGTCAGGGCAGAACCGACCCATATACTGACAGATAAATACCCAAGTACTATACCACCTCACCAGCAGGGGCAATGGTACCAATAATCTCCCCTCCCACCAGACCATTGCCTAACACCATTGTTTCACACTTATGCCAATTAAGCCTAGCCCCAGAGTTTACCTCATACCACTCTACTGTCTCCTTGAGCTTCTCCACATCTGCAATTGATCCCAGGCTGACCACCATGTCATCTGCAAATGCCCCTACTTTCTACCCAATGCCAAAGATAGAGAGCCCCACTATCTTCTGCCTAATTCTGTCCATGAAGGGCTCCAGAGAAAGAGCATACAAAATGGGAGACAGTGGTTCCCCCTGGGGCACCCCTCTACCCAGGGGAAATGCTACCCCTCTGTGTCTATTACACATGAGTGCAGCCCTACTTCCTTCAAGTAGGCTGACCATGGCTGTCCTGAACTGGTGCAGGACCCCAATCCTATCCAATACTTTCGACAGCCAGACCTGTCACACTTGGTCATATGCCTTCTCCTGGTCCAGAACGACCAGATGCCCATCTAGTCCCCTGGCTTGCACCCCTTCAATAACTCCATAAACTCATGCTGTGCTATCTCTGATGAGCTGGCCACTCACAAAGCCCCTCTACTCATCACCCAAGACTTGCTGGGCCATCTTTTGCAACCTTGCGACCACTACCTTAGTAACCAACTTTCTGTCCATATCCAGTAGCATAATTAGCCTCCAGTTCTTCCAGTCCTCTTGCCTTCCTTTGTTCTTATAAAGCAACATCACCAGCCCCAGATCCTGGTCTCCCACCCATCTCCCCATCTGTAGAATCCAATCATACAGTGCCGTCATCTCTCCCAGTACTCCCGGGATCCCCACCATCATTTTCCAGAAGTCCCAGGGCAGACCATTCTCCCCAGATACTGTACCCAAGGTTGTTATGGCAAGAACCTGGCAGATCTCCTCCTCTCACACTGGCAGTACTAGATCACTCAGCCCATCTGCCTGTATAGGGTGCCAATCCTCCAATGCTCAGTCAATGTCCTCAGTATCTGCCCCACCCTTCTCCTCACTCCACAATCCACTCCAATGCTCCTTTAATGATCTAAGAATGTCTTGTACACTATGCACTAATACACCATCTGCATCAAGCACCCCCTCCCACCTTTATTGTACTCTTCTCACCTGAAGGGCTCTTGTAAGAAACTTTGATGGCTGCTCTCCTTCCTCCAACCCCTGTAAATGAAGCTGTACTGCCAGACCCTGAACCCTTGCCTCTTCCTCATTCTGCAGCACCTGTTGTAGTTCAGCCACCTCCATTCTTACCCTTACCAATCTCCAGTCCTCCTCACCCTCCAACATCACCAGTCTTGCCCAGTCCTCCAAGAGTCTAGACAATCTACTAGGAGCCCACCACACATGCTGTCTCCTCTGTTTCCCAGCCTCCTTACCAGCCTCACTCCAGATGGTCCTGGCCATCTCCTTCATCCTCATCTACTGAATAGCAACTGGGGCACCTTCCTGCCTCCAGCACTCCACTTGCCATTGAATGTCTTCAGCCCACTCATCCCACTGGATCTTATCATCTAGTAAGGAGAAATTGAGATGCCAATGTCCAGGCCCATCCCCACTCCCCCCAAAATGTCCCTGCCCTAAAAGCTCCCAATGATCCGACCAACAATACCATTCCACCTCCAGCGACATCCAAACATCCAAGCCCCAGCAGCTGGCTGTCAGAATCCAATCAATCCTCATCTCCAGGCCCCCGGCCCAATGTGTGTACACCCTCCTATCCCCCCAACATTCTCTACCCACATCCACCAGAGCACTCAGTCTTTCTACTTCCTCCCATGCTGCCAGTCCTCCACTCTGACCCTCAGCTCCTCATCCTCCATCATTTCTAGCCCTCAATATGTCTCTGACCATATTGAAGTCCCCCCCAAGTATATCCACCCCAACCTCTATTGTGGAATGTGGATTTTTGGAGAGAGCAGCGGACTGTTTATTGCTAATTCTTACATACTTTTATGCGTCGCAATTAGTGACATTTACATGATGATGTAGTCAAGGAAGGCTGCGCCACCATATATCGAGTTGTAACCTACATATTTCAATACTCCCGCTCAACGAGATATGCAAATACCCAAACTGCAATACTAAGCTATAACCACTGCAAATCTCGCTGTAATGTTCAGACCGCTATCTAGAAACCGAAAAACATTCGAATTGCCTGCTTAAAGCTTGAAAAATAGGTTGAAAAGTAGAGATGTGAACATTCGTAGATGAGCAATGTTGGTAGAAATCTGCAATGTAGCGATCAATATTAAAGAAGCTTGCTGTCATTCTATTATCCTATCTCATCTCGAATTGTCCTTAATTACCAGCATAGAGTGCCATAATACCCATTCCTTGCATGCATAAGTCAAACTTTGCCTTTGGAAGGGCTTTAGTCAATGAATCCGCCATCATATATTCTGTTGAGGTATATTCAAGGTGTATAGTGCTGTTTTCCATGCATTCATATATGAAATGATGCTATATATCAATGTGTTTCATTCTGGTGTGATGTATAGAGTTCTTTGCCAAAGCAATCGTTGATTAGTTATCTTGCTGGAGTAGCGTAGAGTGCCGTTGCTCGTATCTCAGCTCCTTTAACAGTTCTCGAAGCCAGATAGCCTCCTTTGTTGCCATTGACAATGCTTGATATTTCACTTGCATAGAGGATGTTGCCACTGAAGGTTGCTTACGTGTTTGCCATGAAATGGCTCCATTGTTTACTTTAAAGATGTATCCAGTCGTAGACCTTCTGTCATCTAAGTCGCCGGCCCAATCGGCGTCACAAGAACCAAATAGGCATATAGTACTCCCGCTTTGCCCATTATCACTGCCCAAACTGAGCATATAGTCCATGGTTCCTTTGATATATCTGAAAATTCGCTTGATTGCCATCCAATGGCTATTGTCGTAGCATGAAGAATACTGCGCTGCTTTGTTTACCACAAAAGAGATATCAGGTCTCATCCCTTGCATAAGATACATGAGGGATCCCACGACTTGTCGATAGGGGATGTCGTTTCCCTCAGGCGTAGCGTCAGACTTCTTTAGTTTCACGAATGTTTCCATAGGTGTCCTGACTGGTTTGCATTCACTCATCCCGAATCGCTCAAGAATATTTCGAATGTATGTGGCTTGTATTAGATGTATAGCGCGCTCATGCCTGTTATGTGTAATCGATATTCCAAGGAGATAGGACGCTTCGCCTAAGTCTGTCATTTTGAATTTCTGGCGTAGTGTAGCCTTTATGTCATTGATTTCACTTGCTGTTCTGACTAAAATAATATTGTCAACCCAAATTCCCAGGTATATCATTCCTGAGGATGTATGTTGGGTGTATATACATGGATCGGCTTCACAATGCTTGAATCCATTGTCTAGGAGATATCCATCAATCTTTCGATTCCACAACCTTACCGCTTGTTTGATTCTATAGAGCCCTTTGCGTAATTTATATACGAGCTCGTTTCTATCATTGTCGTATAGTTCGTATCCTTGTGGTTGTCATACATATAACTCCGTGTCTACATCACCATTCAAGAATGCTGTCTTTACGTCCATTTAGTGTATTTTGTAGTCGTACTTGGCTCCGATCGCAAGAAGTATTCTAAGCGAAGTCAACTTAAATACCGGGGAAAATGTCTCATCATAGTCTACGCCATAGCCTTGCAAGTATTCCTTTGCTACAAATCGAGCCTTATACCATTCTACGTTGCCGTTAGCCTTACACTTGATCTTGTAGACCCACTTCGATCCTATAGCTTGTCTCTCTGCTGGAAGGCTTACTAGATCCCAAGTGTTATTTTCGATGAGCGAACTGTACTCCTCGTCCATAGCCTTTCCCCACTCCTTCTTATCATTTGAGTGAATGGCTTCGTCATAGTGTGCTGGCTCACCGGTCATTGCTATGTAAGCGCATTTGCAGGTATAGTTCATGTGATGTTGTTTGTGACGAGATGACTTGGGTGGGTTCCAGTAATTTCCCAGATCCACTTGGATTTCGTTATCCATCCCAGATTTGCGCTTCTTCTTACCCTTCGGAAAGGTATCCTCTTCGTCATTCTCATCCGTAATTTCCGTTATCCTTGGTTCTTGCAACTTCATTTCCATTTGAATGGGTTGCGTTTTCACTGGCGTAGGTCCCAAGGATGTCTTTGGCGTAGTCTTCGGTAATGTTCCGGGTGTAGATGTTGTTCTGCTAGCCTTTGCAGTTGGCGTAGATGTCGCTGGCTGTACCGTCGAATTCACCATCGGATTTGAGATAGGAATTTCTACATAGATTTCCTGCTTAGTCTCTTTGAACTGTACGTCACGTGAAATGATCATACGTCGTTTCTGCAGGTTCCGAAGTCTGTATCCCGCTCCATCGTATCCAAGGAATATATGCTTATCTGCCTTAGGTTCGAACTTGCCTCGGTTGCCACCTTTGTCCAGAACATATGCCTCACTTCTGAATATGCGTAAGTGTGAAATGTCAGGCTTGGATCTACTCCATAATTCCTCAGGGGTAAGATTGCTGTCGTTTCTGGATTGCTTGCCGAGATCCTTGCTTAGAGCTCGAGAGAAACAATGATTTTGAATATATGCCGCCATATTCACCGCTTCCACCCAAAAGGACTTCAGTAAGCCGGCCATATTCATCATCATTCTAGCCATTTCTACTACCGTTCGATTGAATCGTTCTGCCATGCCATTTTGCTGAGGTGTATAAGGGGCTGTCATAGAGTGCTGTATACTGTTCTTCTTCAAGAAGTGTCTGAAACCTTTGTTGACATATTCTTTGCCATTATCTGAGTGTAGGGTTCATATTCTATATCCCGTCTCATTCTCCACGGCTGCCTTGAATTCCCGGAATTTGTCGAATGCCTCGTTTTTCCCTGCAATGAGATATACGTAGACTTTGCATATATAATCATCAATGAATGTAATAAAATACTTCTTCCCGGAGTGTGATACCATTCGTATGGGGCTACAAATATCTGTATGAATCAAATTGAGAATGCTGGCCGCTCGCTTCGTTTGTTCCTGAAAAGGTTACCGGGAAGCCTTGTTTGCTGTGCATCCATTGCAAAAGAAATCCGGTAGCATATAGTCTGGTAAACCATACACGGACTTGCTCCTTACCATCCGTTCGAGACTCGTTTTACCGATATGTCCTAAGCATTCATGCATTATATGCCAGAAATCCTCTCCTGTCATAGTTGCAGAATATGCGGATGTAGTACCACTCAGCATGCTGTTGATTGCATATAGATTCCCCTTTTTCGATGTGTACATTAACTCATTATTATTCTTCAGATTGATTACCATTATACCATTCGGACATATATTTACTCCTCTGTCCCTGTGAGCCATTATCCGGCCTATCGAGAAGAGGTTCTTGCCTATATCTGGAATGTATAGTACGTCCACAAAGGTGCCTGAAGGTTCATCAACATTTCCATGTAGATGTATGCCTATGTTGCCTTTCCCTTGAGCGTAAATGATGTTATTGTCACCTAGCTTGATAGGTATGGGATGCTTGAACTTCTCGTACGTAGAGAACCACTCCCGGTGAGCCATCATATGCTGTGTTGTGCCCGAATCCATGAGCCAGACCTCTTCGCTGCATGCATAAGCGCTGTTCGGCGTATAGCTTACATTTGCACTGGTGTTGACGTTGACGTCACCATTTTTCACTATCTGAAAAGTGTTTTGTTGACCAGGATTTGTAGATATCGAACTGGTGGAATTGCATCTGCAACTGGTGGTTGGTTCCGAATTTCCTTCTATTTCAATGGTTTCTGCATATGGATAGGTCGCCGCTTCTGCGAAGAATAGACCTCCGCCACTGCTGTTCTCATTGTTGGCATCCACCATGTTTGCCTGCCATTGTCCTTGCTATTGGTCACCCTTTTCCTTCTTCTTGCAGTTGCAGTCCTGCTCACGATGTCTATGCTTATTACAGTAAAAGCATTTACTGTCGAATTTCTCGCGTTGCTGGCCTCGACCTTTGTTTGGCTTGCCTTTGTCTTGTCCATGTGCTCTACCATAGAATGCTTTCTCGTCGTATTCCTCGTTGGCGTTGTTGCTGCCTAGCCTTGTTTCCTCATTTAAAAGGCTTGTGATGACGTGCTTATAATCTGATAATCTGCCGGATTCCCTCATAGCAGCGACAACCACATTGTATACTTCAGGAAGGCCTCGTATAAGAGCCAGGACCTTGTCTTCATCCTTGATGGTGTCCACCAGTGTAGATGTAAGGGAATTCACTTGATTTGCCAGCTCATTGACTCGATTGGCATAGTCCCGGATGCTCTCCTTGGACTTAATTCGAAGATTGAATAGTTGCACTTTTAAGTGGAATCTGTTTGATGTGGATGCCTGTTGATGGTGATTGTGTAAAATCTCCCAGGCTTCATTCGCTGTCGTAGCATTGATTACCAGCTTCATTTGTGTATTTGAAAGGGTGAATGTAATCTCCCTTAGCACTTTGCGATCTTTCGCGGCGTCGTATGTCATTACTTGCGCCTGTGGTTTCCAGTAGTCCTCCAAACCACATTCTTCAAGGAGATTCTTCATATGATATGCCCATATGGCATAGTCCTTACCATCAAAGACAGGAATCATCCTCTTTACTGTTGACGTTGGCACCACTGCCGGAATGTTTGTCGTCATGGAAGCGAAACCTGTTCTGGCTGTGTTTGTGTTACCAGGACTTGGCGGCACGCTGCTAGCACTGCTTGAACTAGTAGCCATTGTATAGCGTAGTGTAGCGTATGTGTAAGAGGAGTGTATAGCCGCTAACCAGGGCTCATAACCTGTTGTGGAATGTGGATTTTTGGAGAGAGCAGCGGACTGTTTATTGCTAATTCTTACATGCTTTTACACGTTGCAATTAGTGACGTTTACATGATGACGTAGTCAAGGAAGGCTGCGCTACCATATATCGAGTTGTAACCTACATATTTCAATAACCTCCATAAGAATTCCACTCTCCTGTAGGCTCTTCACCCAATTCACATACTCACCCCATACTGCAGGGCAGTAACAGGAGCCCACCATGACTGGCTCTCAACCTGTGCATATCTACTCTCCCCAGACCAATCTATTCCCCCAGCTCCACATATCCCTTAACTCCCCTCTGCCTTTCTGCACCAGAATCCCAACCTTGCCCTTCCAGACTGCCTCACCTCCCCACTTCTCCATCTATTCCAGTCTATCTAAGTCATCCTCATACCTGACATCCTGTAAGAGGAAGAGATCAGCCTCCAATCCCTTCAGCTAAGTAAAAATGTTCTTATGTCAATAAGCACCCTGTATCCCATTCACGTTCAAAGAAAAAATATTGGTTGTACTATTCATAGTGAAAAATGGTATATTATCAAGCTTTCTCTACTGCTCAATATTTATCTCCTCCTGCGCCAAGTCCAGATTATGTTCCATGGTCACCACCTCCTCATCAGCCCTCTGAGCCTCCAGTCCAGCCAACAGCTCATTCATCTCCCCATCTGCCTTCTCCTCAAATTTCTCGCAATACTCCAGGCAGGCTTCCTGCCAGAGCTACAGTCTATGACGCTTGGTCCAGCAGTATTCAGCCCTCTCTCCTGTGACTCCCACCATCTCTGCCTCCCACTCCTTATCTATCTCATAGCCCTCCTCCTCCAGATATACTGCAAGAATTTCTGCCTTCAATGCCATCACTACCCCCTCCCTCTGCAGGATCCTCGCCCAATGCTCATTGCTCATTACCCTCAAATCCACCTCTCCCAGCTCCTCAGCCACCAGGTTGTTCATCATTCTGCACATCCAGAGTAGGTTCCCCACCTCCTTTCCTCTAGGGGTCGCTGGCCTCCCACCATCCAGCATTGTGGTGTCAGCCCCAGCACTTGCAGCCTTATCCCACTCCTCTGGGATGTCCACCAGTTCCTCCTCACCAACCGCCACCACTTATCACCCTTTTGCCACCTCTGGAACTCCAAATTGCACTCGCTGGGCCCCCTGCATCAGCACATCCTCCACCACCCTGCTTCGGGAAGCTGGGCCCCACCTGATAAGGGGAGTAGGGGTAGGGGAGTCCTCCCATGTCTCATCCCAAACCTCCAGCATACCATCCATATATGGGTCCTTGCCAGTTGCCTCCCTGTTCTCACCTGTCCCCTTCCCAGCACTCCCACTTCCCTTGCCTGCCCAGGCACTTGCTTTGGCCCCCCCATGTTCACCATCCTGCTCATATCCTTCTGAGGCCCACCCTTCATCTTCATCAGCAGTTTCCTCTGTCTCTTACATCCCTGATCTCATTCCCACTGCTCCTTGCTCACTTGAATCCACTTCCCATCCACCACCTCCAAGTGTGTTGCCTCCTCAAAGGCCCTCCAAGCCTTCACCCACCATTCTACCACACCACTCAACTCTTCCAGTGCTTCCAATAGGTCCTCTTCCTCCTCCTCACTCCCCTTCACCCTTGTCACCTTGCACATGATCACCCCCCAGACCATACTGGAAGGCCAGTCCCTCACCTTCCCAGTGGCCTCCTTCCCTGCAGCCAAATCCTCACATCCACATCTCCAGTCCTGAGTGAGGTCCCCTTCCAGACCCTGAATCCAATATCCACCACCTCTCCATACTCCGCCAAGATCTCCTCAACTCTCTTTCTTGTCTCCATTGCTGTTACTGTGAGCACCCTTTTCACCAGCAGTTGGACCACTCTGGAATCCCATTTCAGGCATCATGCCATCAGAACACACATCTCTCCAACTATCAATCCAACCTTCAACACTTCCTCTAAAGGCTCAGCCTCCTCAAAGCCCACCTCCACTCCCTCCAGGCCCTTCAAAAACTTTATAGATACCGCTCCAGCCACCTGCTTAGCAATCAGCCTCAGTACCATTTTCACCATCACTGCTAGGCCCCGGAAGCACAGTATCACCACAAATGCTGAGATCGATTTCTTGAGTAATGGTGCCACCACCAGGGCCATCACACTATCTGCCAAATCTTCTTGTCTCCCAGGTCCCAGTTGCTCAGCCACACCATTCACAGTCACATCTGGATTTTTTTCCAGATTAGCAGTTCCGTCTCCATCAGCTGTCACACCCCCCCCAGCCACTACACCTCCAGCCCCACTGCCCCCTCTGCCAAGGGCTACTCCCCCATGTACTGTTGCCTTCTCCATTTTCTTGCCTTTCCTCAACCAACTCTCCAGCCCCATTGTCTGCCTTCTACCCTTCACCATCTCAGCAAAGCTCACCCTCCCAGATCCCTATCCTCCACTACTACCTCCTTCCCTATCTCATCCACCTGCCAGCAGCCCCCTCATACCTCCCCCCAGGCCAGGGCCTCTCCCCACTTGCTGCCAGTCGAATGCACTTCGGCCACCCTGCCCAGTATACACCTCAGATTGCCTGTCAATCGCTATGTTGCTAATTTCTTTTCTCCAAAAACGATGTTATAGTTACTTTCCAAAAGTTGTGTAACCCAAGAGGTACCAGAGAGAGGTTGCTTCTTCACTCTCCTTTACCCTCACCACCTTACATATGAAGGCACTCTACATCATTACTGAAGGTCAGTCCTGAGTCTTCCCAGTAACCTCCCTTACTATAAACTGAATCCAGATGTCAATATTCCCTATCTGGAAGGAGGTTCCTTCCACACCCTGAACCCTATGTTGACTACCTCTCCATACTTGGCCATGATCTCCACTACTCTCC
>RBNI01007479.1:0-10265 GCA_003990745.1 Jimgerdemannia flammicorona | reverse complement strand
TTTTTTATACGGACTCATGTCCCGCGGATTTTTATTGGAAGGGAACCTAGACTATATAGGCCAAAACCCTCCCCCATCACCCACCAAGCACTGCCCCACCATTAACCTAGGCTAGCTATTGTCCAGCAGCTCGACCATGCCAGGCGCAGCAGGGCCGATGTTGGCCCGCACCTCATTCTGCACACCATGCTCTCCCTACCACCAGGGGAACCCAACCATATGCTAACGACCGAAAGCGCACGCCCGAGAACCCAACGTATGTATAAGGCCACGCTCGAGCCAAATAGAATAGCCCCTGCCACTCCAAAGAGAATGACAGACAAAGAAAAACCCTCATCAAAGCACAACATGGTGGGTAGAGCCTAGTTCTCCTAGTCAAGGTGAGTAAAGGACTTACATGTGAGGCGGGAGGAGACCCCCAATACCCCACTACTCAAGCCTGTGGGCCTCGATCACGTTGCCATGTCAGCTCCCAGTTCCAGTTGAGTGCAGCCAAGATGCCTGAAATGGGTAGCCTCGGGCCCCCCGACCCCCCCTGATGACTGGGGCCTCACCCCGCTACCCGCCAAAAGAAGCTGAGAGTGTCACCTACCACCTAACTGCAATGCATCAATCAAAAGGCCCCACCGAAGCAGCACCTGCCCCAGCCCTGACGACTGCCCCCAGCCTGGCACCCTACTGATCTACCGTAATCGCCCTTCCTCCTATCTGTGATGGCCATCTCCCCTCCCATCCCGACTCCACCCAAAAAGCAGTCACCTATGCCAGCGCCGCGCTCGCCAGGAAGCTCGCCAAAGCTCAGAGGGCCCCACCATAGGCACCAAATAACCTGCAGGTAACCTATACTGGCACTTGACGCCCAAGGTCGGCCGACACCCTACGCAGCCCGTGACACACCAGAGACGACACCTTGTTGATGACGGCAAAAGGAAGAAAGTGCCGCACCAAAACGGGTACACCCCAGATGCAGCCAGAGGCACTAGAGACCACGAAAAAGTGGAGAAGATACCGATCGGACACCAATAAAGGGGCAACACATCACCATTGCCTCCCTCCCACTGCCCTGCAACAGGTACAGCAAACCAACCCAAGGTAGAGGGGGTATAAGTTGTGGAAAAGGAACTCGGAAGGTTGCCTACCAAACCTTGTGACCGGTAAGGTAGCGGAGAAAGGAAATCTGATGTCAAGGAGATGTTTGTCGATTCTCTTATTCCATAGATGTGCTGCTTGCTTAATGCCATATAATCCTTTGCACAATTTGCATATGAGCTCACCATTTTGGTTATTGTATAGTTCATATCCTCATGGTTGACAAACATATAATTCGGTGTCTATGTCACCATTCAGGAAGGCTGTCTTAATGTCCATTTGGTGGATTTCTAGGTCGTATAGTGTGCCGATCGCAAGGAGTATTCTTAGTGAAGTGAGCTTGATTACAGGTGAAAATGTCTCATCATAGTCTACACCATAATCCTGTGAGTAACTCTTGGTGACAAAATAAGCTTTATATTGCTCTATGCTTCCTTCAGCATTGCACTTTATCTTATATACCCATCTTGATCCAATTGCTTGATGCTTCAGCAGAAGAGGTACTAGGTCCCATGTTTTGCTCTAGATGAGAGAATCATACTCTTCATCCATGGCTTGCTTCTATTTCTTATTGTCAGGGGATTGCAAGGCTTTGTCGTATATGTCTGGCTTACTGGAGGATGCCACCATATATACGTATTCATATGCTTCAGCATAGCTCACGTGGTCCTTTTGTTGCCATTGTTTAGGGCTTATTGGCATATCCCAATAACTTCCTAAATTGGAATGGGTTTCGTGCCTGATATTGGAGCACTTTTTATCCTTCGAAAAGGATCTCTCGTCATTGGAGGATTCTCTATCATCTTCATCTTTGATCTCTGTCATTCTTGGCTCAGGTTTCTCTAGCTCAGATACGTGTAGTGGTTGATAATAATTTTGATTATCTGCTGAAGAGGTGGATGATGGTCATGCTGGCTGGGATGTCAAGGTCTCGAGAGGTACTTCTATGCAGATTTCCATATTCTTTCCTATTTCTCGGAATTGTACGTCACACGAGACGACGATATGCCACTTGCTTGGATCTCATAGCCTATATGCTTTGCTGGAATACCTAAGAAATATGTGCTTGCTGGCTTTTGGCTTGAACTTGTGCCAATTGGCGCTTTTGTCGAGGATGTACGCATTGCATCCAAATATATGTAGATGGGATACGTCAGGCTTGGATCCGGTCCATAATTCTTCAGGGGTAAGATCATCATCCCTGGAATGCTTATTGTTGTTGCTGCCGGATTCTTTGCTTAGCGATCGAGATACATACCGATTGCGTATATATACCGCCGTGTTGATGGCTTCAGCCCAATAGGAATATCCTAGTCTAGTGGCATTAATCATTGTATGTGCCATTTCGACAGCTATACAGTTAAATCGCTCGGCCATGCCATTTTGTTGAGGGGTATAAGGAGCTGTCATTTGATGGCTTATGCTGTGTTTCATCAGAAATTTCTTGAACATATCATTGATGTATTCATATCTGTTATCTGAGCATATAGCATGTATTCTACATCCAGTTTCATTCTCAGCACTTGCTTTGAATTCCTTGAATTTATCCAAGGCTTCGCTCTTTGCTGATAGGAGGTATATGTGTGTCTTGCATGTATAGTTATCAATGAATGTGAGAAAATACCTCTTGCCAGAATGCGATGGCATATGCATCGGGCCACATATATCTATATGCACGAGGTCGAGAATCCCAGATACACATTTTAATCATTCTTTGAATGGTCACTGGAAGGCTTTGTTTGTCGCACAATCTTCGCAGAAATTATCATGCAGATATATATGCGCCGGCAGTCCATTGACTGAACCACTTCTTATCATTCTTTTGAGGCTCATCTTGCCTATATGCCCTAAGCGTTGATGCCATGTGTTGCATGCATCAGACGTAGTTGTTGTCACATATGCAGAGGCTTTCGCACTATTTAGCATACCATTGATCATATAGAGATTGCCTCGCTTCGATGCTATCAACAGTTCGTTGTTATGTAGATCATATACTATTGCGCCTCTTGGATGTATATATATCTCTTTGTTGCTATGGGACATCATCTTTCCCATCGAAAAGAGGTTCTTTCCTATGTCCAGGGTGTATAGTATGTCTGTGAAGATACCGGCAGGTTCTACAACATCGCCATGGAGATACATGTTGATATTTCCCTTTCCTTGAGCATAGATGATGTTGTTGTCTCCTAATTTGATAGGTACATAGTGTTCAAAAGGCTCATATGTAGAGAACCATTCTCTGTATAGTGTCATATGTTGTATGGCTCCAGAATCCATCAGCCAGATATCATTATCGTCAGTTACATTGGTATATTCGCTAGGTGTATAGTTGTTGTTGATGTCATTCCCACTTTTTGTTGACCCAAAAGTGTTTTGCTGACTGGGTTTCATAGATGATGAGTTGGTGGATTTAGTGCTAGATCTCGCACTGGTAGAATTGATGGAGTTGGCGGCTTGCGCAAAAAATAGATTACCACTTTCATCAGTTTCAGTGGTGTTTGCATTTCCATGCTTCCCTTTGCCTCGATAGTTCCCACCACTCCCACATTGCCAATGCTGGCTTTTTCTATGTTGTTGCTTATTTTTACTGCTCCCTTTGTTATTTTCCCAGCTATAGCAATGTCACTTCCTGTGTCCATACTTACTGCAGTATTCACAGTAGCCATCGTACTTGTTTGATTGAGCTTGGGTTTGGGTTCATTGGCCTTGTTGATTGTGCTTGGTGCCACATCCATGGAACCTATAGAATGCTTTTTCGTCATCATTGGTACTGTTAGGACCGTTTCCTTGGCACATTTCCTTATTGATGAGGCTCATGATTACATGGGTGTAGTTTGCGAGGCTCCCGCTTTCACGCATAGTGGCAACAACTATGTTGTATGCCTTGAGAAGGCCTCTTGTAAGTGCCAGGACTTTGTCTTCATCACTAATATAATCCGTAGATGTGCTGAGAGAATTCACTTGATTCACCAGATCATCGATGCGACTAGCATATTTGCCGATGCTCTCCTTGGGCTTCATTCGAAGATTGAATAGCTGAGATTTCAGGTGAAATCTATTTGACGTGGATGCTTGCATGTGATGATTGCATAGGGCTTCCTATGCTTTGTTGGCTGTGTTTGCATATATTATGAGCTTCATTTGCAAGTTCAACAATGTGAATGCAATCTCACATAATGCTTGGCAATCGTTTGTGACATCGTAATCTTGAATTTGCGCTTGTGGCTTTGTGTACTCCGCCAAGCCACATTTGTCAAGGAGATTCATCATATGGAATATCCAAATAGCATAATTCTTCTCGTCAAAGATCGGGATGGACCTCTTGGCTGTGTTTACGCTTATGACAGGGGCTGCTCCCGTTGTTTGAATGCTCATGCCTGAGGCATCTGTATTACCTGCATTGCTAGGTTGTTCATTGCTTGATATTTCTAGCATGTCAGACCTTTCTCTGGTACTATTCACGTTACACAAGCTTCAAGCAACAGTTTTTCAACACAAAGTGGAGGAAAGGTATTATAAACATGTCTTCAAGCAAGAGTTCCGACGGGCGTGCTGGGTCTGGTGGGCCTGGGGCCTTTGGCTGGCAGCAGGTTGAGAGAGGTTTTGGCCTGGAGATGGGGGCCTTTGGAGGGTCGACGAATGGTGAGAGTGCTGGTGGAGGGCCGGTGTCCAGTGGGAAGAGAGGGGGGACTGGACACATGAGTTTTGCTGACAAGGTGAAGGGGAGTGGATGGCCGACTGGGAGCCGGGCTGGTGTTGCGGTGGAGAAGGGCAAGGTGAGCCCTGGAAGGGGGGGAAGTTCTCTGGCTGGGGGTATGAGCATAGGGTTTGGAGGTGTTGTGGCTGGGGGCGGGACTGCTGATGGCGGTGTGACAGCGGATCAGGAAAAAAAAAGAGATGTGACGGCTGATGGCCAGGGGGGACAGGGGTTCCCAATGCGGAAGGGGGACCTGGCAGACAGTGTGACAGGACTGGTGGTAGCTCCGTTACTCAAGAAGTCTATCTCGGAGTTTGCAGCTACATTGTGCTTCCGGGGCTTAGCAGTGACGGCAAGGATGGTCCTGGGGCTTATTTCGAAGCAGGTGGTGGGGGCAGCATCGGTGAAATTCCTGAAGGGTCTGGAGGGGGTGGAGGTCGGCTTTGAGGAGGCAGGCCCCCTGGAAGAGGTGCTGAGAGCTGGAGTGACAGTTGGGGAGGTGGTGGTCCCTATGGTACGCTGTTTGCGGTGGGACCCCAGTGTGGTACAGCTGATAGTGAAAGGAGTGCCCATGGTGACGAGGGTGGAGACAAGGAGGAGAGTAGAGGAGGTGATGGCAGAGTATGGGGATGTGGTGGATATCGGCTTTCAGATGTGGGAGGGGACGATGATCAGGACTGGTGATGTCAATGTCAGGATTCGGCTGGCTGGGAGGGAGGCCACAGGGAAGGTGGGTGACTGGCCCTCAGTGTTGATGTGGGGCGCTTTTACTTGTAAGGTGTCAAGGGTGAAGGGGAGTGAGGAGGAGGAGGAGGATTTGTTGGAGGTATTGGAGGAGATGAGTGGTGCGGTGGAAAGGCGGGCGAAGGCCTGGAAGCTCTTTGAGGAGTCGACTCACCTGGAGATTGTGGAGGGGAAGCATGTATGCACTGACATGAAGCAGTGGGAGCGGGCCCAGGGGCACTTGCAACAGAGGGAGCTTTTGGCGAGTATGACTAGAGTGGAGAAGAGAAAGGAGGAGGGGGCTGGAGGAGCTGACAGGGTCAAAGAAAGTGTATGGACTGGCAAAGGAGGAAAGGAGGTGGTGGTGACGGAGGAATGGGCTGTGAAGGTGCTGGGCAAAGATCCCTATGCTGATGGTACTTTTGAGGTTTGGGAGGAGGCGTCGGATGGTACCCCCCCCCCACTTATCAGGAGGGGACCGGTGAGGAGGCGAGGGGCAGATGAGGATGTTCTGATGCAGAGAGCTCAGCGAGTTACCTTTGGGGTCCCTGATGTGGCAAAAGGGGGCCAGGTGGTGGCAGTTGGTGAGGATGAGCTGGTGGATGTTCCAGAGGAGGAGTGGAATGAGGAGGCCAGTGTAGGTGCTGATACTACGATGCTGGATGTAGGGCGGCCGGGGACCCCTGGAGGGAAGGAGATTGGGAATCTGCTGTGGATGAGCAATGTGATGGATAACCTTGCAGCTGAGGTGTTGGGGGAAGTGGATTTGAGGGCCTTGCCAGAGGAGCACTGGGCACGGATTCTGCGAGGTGATGGAGTTGTGGAGGCACTGAAGATGGAGATTCTGGTGATCTTATTGGAGGATGAGGGTTATGAGGTGGATGAGGTGAGGAAGGCAGAACTGATGGTTATTGCTGGTGAAAGGGCTGCCTACTGCTGGGCAGAGCGCCATGGGTTGAAGTTCTGGCAGGAGGCCTGTGGGGAGTATCGGGAGGACTTTGAGGAGAGGGAGGATGGGGCAATGGTTGAACTTCTGGAGGGATTGGAGGCGCAGGAAGCTGCAAAGATGGAACTGGCTGCAGAACGCAACTTGGATTTGGTACAGGAGGACTTGGGTGTAGATTTGTAGAGGAGAGGCTCAATCTTTAACATTATTCATCATGAATAGTACAACTAACATTTTCTCTCTCAATGTGAATGGCCTTTGGGGAATTGGGAGGTGTAAGAACATTTTTACATGGCTAAAGGGATTGGAGGCCAATCTCTTTCTATTGCAGGATGTACGGTGTGAGGATGAGGATGATCGGGTAGAATGGACTAGGGAATGGGGTGGAGCCACTGCTTGGTTTGGAAAGGTGGTGATTCTGGTAAAGAAGGGTAGAGGCGATTTGGAGGGAATCAGGAGCTGGGGAGATCGCTTGGTCTGGAGTGAATGGCACAGGCCAGGGTGGGAATCAGTGAGGGTGGGCTCTTGTTATTGTCCGGCAGCTAGGGGAGAGAGGATTGCTTGGATTCGGGATCTGCTTGAGGAGGGCATTCTATTGGAGGAGGGGATTGATGTCCTTGGTGGTGATTTTAACATGGTTCGGGATTTGCGCCTGGATAGGACTGATGGAGGGAGAAATGCCGGCAGGAGGAGTGGCGGTCTGGATGCGTGGGAGGAGGTGGAGAACCTTAGCTCATTTAGGGATATGGGCCGAATGTGGTGGGGCGACTCCAGGGTCTACACGCACTGGGTGAATGGCCTGGGGACTAGGATTGACTGGATTCTGACTGTGGAATGTTGGGGCACAGATGTCTGGAAGGCTTTAGAGGTGGTGTGGTGCTCATGGTCTGATCACTGGGGACTGTTTAGGTAGGGGCAGTTTGGGGGGAGTGGAGATGGACCCAGACATTGGCGCCTTAACTCCTCCCTGCTGGCTGAGAAAGGGTTGTGGGATGCATGGGTAGAGGACATCCAGACAAAGATTCTACTCTGGAGGCAGGAGGGTTTTTCAGTAGATGTCTGTTAGTTGAGATTGAAGGAGGCTGCGAGGGCCTATTGGGGTGGAGCTGGTAGAGAGGCAGGGAGGCAGAGAAGGCGGAGATTACAGTATGCTTCCAATTGGCTGAGGAGATTGCAGTTGGAGTGGGCAGATTTGCTTATGACTGATGAGGTGGAGGATTGGAGGTTAGCTAGGGCGAAATTGGAAGTTGTGGAATTGCAACAGGTGTTGAGAGAGGAGGGAGAGACTCATATGCGAGGAATGGCGGCCAGGCTAAGGTGGCAGGGGCTTGAGGAGGGAGAGCGGCCTACTAGGTACTTGTCTAGGCTCCTCAAAGTAAGGCAGGTGAGACATCGGTGGGAGGGGGTCTTTGATGCTGAGGGAGAATTGGTACATGGTACACAGCAGATCCTGGGGGTATTGAAGGTGAATTGGTAGAGTCTGTGGAGTGAGGAGGAAGGGGGTGCTGATGCTGTGGAGATTGGTGATGCAATGGAGGAATGGGAACCACCAGTGGTTGAGGGTCTAGGGGACTTAGTCTTGCCAGTCCAGGAGGAGGAGATTCAAGGAGTCCTGGTGACGACTAAGCTAGGTACGGCGCCAGGGGAGGATGGATTACCGTGGGACTTCTGGAAGAAGATGGTGACAGTTCCTGGAATGCTGGGGGAGATGGCTGCACTCTGTGATTATGTTCTTCTTAATGGAGTGTGGGTTGGTGAACAGGACTTAGGGCTGGTGGCCCTGCTGTACAAAGATAAGGGCCAGCGTGAAGATTGGAAGAACTGGAGGCTGATCATGCTTCTGGATATGGATCGGAAGTTGGTGACTAAGGTGATTGTAGCGAGGCTACAGAAGGTTGCTCAGCAGGTACTGGGTGAGGAACAGAGGGGCTTTGTAGGAGGTAGACTCATCAGAGATAGAACTGCCTGGGTGCATGGCATTATTGAAGGAGTCCAAGCATGCGGACTGGATGGCAGACTGGTTTTCTTGGACCAGGAGAAGGCATATGACCATGTTCAGTGGGTCTGGCTGGGCAAGGTGCTGGACAGAATTGGTGTTCCCCCACAGTTTAGGGCCTCTATGTTGAGTTTGTTGGAAACGAGTAGAGCAGCGCTGATGTGTAATGGTCACAGGGGTTTGGCATTCCCCTTGGGGAGGGGAGTTCCTCAAGGGGATCCACTGTCCCCTATCCTATATGCCCTCTCCTTGGAACCTCTGATGGATAGGATCCGTAGGAGGGTGGCTGGGCTCTCGGTGTATGGTGTGGAGTGGAAGGTGGGAGCCTTTGCAGATGATATGGTGGTTGGACTTGGATCGGTAGCAGATGTGGAGGCCCTTCATGAAACAGTGGAGTGGTATGAAGTGCACTCGGGAGCAAAGCTCAACTAGCATAAGTGTGAAACAATGGTGCTGGGGAACAGGCTAGTGGGAGGGGATGTCATTGGAACAATTGTCCCCACAGGAGAGGTGGTGCAGTATCTGGGTATCTTCCTCTCTGTATATGGATCAGTCCTGCCACGGGCATGGTGGGAGAGGAGGGTGGATATTTGGGGGGAGGCTCTAAAAAGTTGGGGGGATCGCCACATCTCCCTGGCAGGGCGGGTGGCCATTCTGAATGTATACTGGTTCTCCAAGCTGTGGTATGTGGCATATCACTTAGACTTTCCCACTTGGGTGGTGAAGAGGTTGATGAAATTGGCTAGGGGTTAAATTTGAGCAGGCAGAAGGGCCCAGATTAGTTGGGATACCCTTGTGGAGCCAGTGCTTCGGGGAGGCCTGGGCCTTGTTGATCTCCCTAAGCACCTACACTGCCTGCGAGCTTGGTGGTTGAGAAGGGCTGTAGAGCTACAGGGTGGAGGTTGGGTACCATTGATGGAGAAGGTGTGGGAGATGAGAGTCTCCCCCCGGGGGTCCTCAGGGGATCTGCTCTCTTTGGTGGGTCTGAATGGGAGTTGCCGGCTACGATATAAGGGCTTCTGGTGGGGAGTGGTCGATGGAGCTCACAGGATAGGCCTGCGCTGGTGTGGTAATGAGGGGGAGGTGGTATGGGGTCCAGCTATGTGGAGATGGGACTGTTTACTTCTAGGGGGAGTTCCACTTGCTGAGTTTGACATTGGAGATGGCATGGAGTATCAGCAGCGAATTGGCCAGGATCTTTGGCCGAGTAGTTGGCAGATGGTGAGGATTGGAGAGGAGTGGGACTGGGCAGGGATCTGGTCTTGGAATGCTGAGGTGCGGCGGTGGCTTCCTCCGAAGTACTGGGTAGTATGGTGGCGAATGTTGCGGAGGAATGTTATGTTGAACTTCCGTGCTGGGCATCTAGTGGATGGTGGTCAGTTGGATTGTGAGGAGTGTTATAATGTTGGGCAGGTTGGGGGATTCGTACAAATGCCGGAACATTGGCTGGGGGAGTGTGAGGTGTTGGGGGATTTTTGGATAGCTATAGGGGATCGGCTTGGGGTTAAAAGGAGGCCGGATGGTGAGAGGGGTCGCTGGGACGATTTGGCATCAAGAATTGTGGGGGGTGTCAGCAATAGGTGGCTTACTGTAGGGTGGGTTGTAGTAGTATGGGTGGGATTGGCTGGATATAGGTTCTATGTTTTTGAGGAGGGACGATGGATAGGGATACCGGAGAAACTATTGAGATGGGAGGAGTTAGTAGTGGATCTGCTAATAGGGTGGTGGGTGGGATGGGGGCCACAAGGTGGGCATCGCCGCCATCTGGTGGAAGAGATATGTGAACAGAGTGGGGGGAGGGTGGGGTTAGTGTT
>RBNI01007478.1:0-10267 GCA_003990745.1 Jimgerdemannia flammicorona | reverse complement strand
TTTTTTATAGTCACTTGGACTCTGCCTTTATTACCAGTCTATGAATAAGTATACAACATCACTACCCACTACCCAATCTCCATAGGGGGGCTCCTCCCTACCTCCTCCTGAATAAAGATCACCCTATCATCCATTATACCAACTCTCCCCCCACTCTGACCACAAATTTTCTCCACTAAGTGGCATCTCCAACTACCCTGCAACCCCCAACCAAGCCACCATCCTGTTAAGGTGTCTTCCATCAGCCAGTGCCACCACACCAACTGGTCCCCCAAGCCCTGCCTGCTTCCACCCTCAAAGACAAATAACCAGTGACTGGCCAGTCCTACCCAAATAGCCAATGCCCAGCCTAAAGTAATCCACTCTATCCCTATCCCCCCTACCAATCTTTCCCTCAAGTCCTCCCACCTCCCTCATACCTCATCTCCCCTACGCCATACCCCCAAACGTTTCCCAATTGCACACCAAAATTTCCCCAACATCTCACACTCTCCTAGCCAATGTTCAGGCATCTGTACCCAACCCCTCTCCTGCCCTACATTATGGCACTCCTCACAGTCAAAGCACCCCCCTATGATGAGGTGCCCTGAGCAAAAGTTGAGCATCACATTTCTCCACAGCATGTGCCACCAGACCACCCAGTACTTTGGCGGCATCCACTTCCTCACCGCAGCACTCCAAGTCCAAACACCATGCCAGTCCCACTCTTCACTAATTTCGACTCCTTGCCAACTGCTAGGCCACAGATCCTGGCCTGGACCCCTTTGGCATTCTATTCCGTCACCAATGTCAAACTCAATTAAAGGGGCACCACCCAGCAGTACACGATCCCATCTCCACATCGCCGGGCCCCAATCCTCCTCTCCTTCATTCCCCTGCCAATGAATTCCAATGTGGTGTACCCCCTCTGCAATCCCCCACCAAAATCCCCTATATCGCAGTCGCTTAATATCCTGAAGTCCAACTAATGCGAGAAGATCCCCAGTTGTGCCCCTTGGTGATGTCCACCTCTCCCAGATTTTCTGTAGCAGAGAGACCCAGCCACCTCCTCGCAATTCTACTGCCCTCTTTAGCCACCATGCTCGCAAGCAGCGTAACCATTTCAGGAAGTCAACCAGCCCCAGACCATCTCTCGCCACTGGTAGGGACAAGGTCTCCCAATCAATCTGACTCTGCCTTTCAGCCCAAATCCATCCCTTTGCAGACTTCACCAATCTCTTCACCACCCAAGCCGGGAAGTCCAGATGATATGCCAGGTACCACAGCTTCGGCAGCCAGTAGATATTCAAGATTGAGACCCGTCCTGCCAGAGAAAAATGTCTACCCCCCCAACTCCACAGGGTCTCCTCCCAGATTCCAATCCTCTGCTCCCACCAGAGCCTGGGCAGCACTGACCCATAGACTGACAGATAGATGCCCAAGTACCGCACCGCTTCACCAGTGGGGACGATTGTTCCTATAACCTCCCCTCCCACCAGACCAGTGCTGAGCACCATCGTTTCACACTTATGCCAATTCAACTTCGCTCCCGAGTACTCCTCATACCACTCCACAGTCTTCTTGAGTTCTTCAACATTAGCAATCAAACCCAAACCAACCACCATATCATCTGCAAAGGCCCCAACTTTCCATCCTATACCAAAAACAGAGAGTCCTTCTATCTTCTACCTAATTCTATCCATAAGGGGTTCCAGAGAAAGAGCGTACAAAATGGGGGACAGTGGGTCCCCCTGGGGCACCCCCCTGCCCAAGGGGAACACTACCCCTCGATGACCATTACACATGAGCGCAGCCCTACTCCCTTCTAGTAGATTGACCATTGCTGACCAGAATTGGGACGGAACCCCCATCCTATCCAAAACTTTCGCCAGCCAGACTCTTTGCACCCAGTCATAGGCCTTTTCCTGGTCCAAGAAGACTAGATGCCCATCCAGTCCACAGGCTCTCACCCCTTCAATAACTCTATGTACCCAGGCAGTGCCATCCCTGATGAGCCGACTGCCCACAAATTCCCTCTGCTCCATGCCCACAACTTGCTGGGCCACCTTCTGTAGCCTTGCCACCACCACTTTGGTCACCAACTTCCTGTCCATATCAAGCAACATTATCAGCCGCCAGTTCCTCCAATCCTCCCACCTTCCCTTGTGTTTATATAGTAGCGTCACCAGCCCAAGATCTTGCTCCCCCACCCACCTCCCAGTCTGTAGAATAGAGTTGCACAATGCTGTCATCTCTCCCATCACCCCTGGGACTCCAACCATTCGCTTCCAAAAGTCCCAGGGCAGACCATCCTCTCCAGGTGCCATACCTGGCATTGTCGCGGCGAGAACCTGGTGGATCTCATCTTCCTGTACCGGCATCACCAGATCATCTAGCCCCTCAACTTGTGGTGGGTGCCAATCCTCCAATGCTCAGTCAATAGTTACAGTGTCTGCCCCACCCTCCTCCTCACTCCACAATCCACTCCATCTCTCCTTCAGCAAACCCAGATTGTCCTGTACACCATGCACCAGTATACCCTCGGAGTCTAACACCCCTTCTCACCATTGCTGTACCCGTCTCGCCCGAAGAGCCCTTGTAAGAAACTTGGAAGGCCTCTCCCCTTCCTCCAAATCCTGCCAGCGGAGACATGCAGCCAAACCCTGTACCCTCGCTTCCTCCTCTTCTCGCAGCACCTGTTGTAGTTCCTTGACCTCTATTTTAGCCCTCGTTAACCTCCAATCATCTTCTCCCTCCAGCATTTTTAACCTTGCCCACTCCTCCAGGAGCCGAGTTAATCTAGTAGAAGCCCAACACACTCGATGCCTCCTCTGCTTCCCAGTCTCCTTGCCAGCCTCACTCCAATAAATCTTGGCCAACTCCTTCAATCTCATCCACCGAACTCCAACTGAGACACCTTCCTGCCACCAATTCTCCACCCTCTGCTGAATGTCCATAACCCACCCATCCTACCGGATCTTGTCATCTAATAAAGAGGAATTGAGGCACCAATGTCCAGGCCCATCCCCACTTCCCCCAAAGCACCCCTGTCTCAAAAGCCCCCAGTAGTCTGACCACAGACACCATTCTACCTCCAATGACTTCCAAACATCTAGGCCCCAGCAGCTGGCTGTCAGGATCCAGTCGATTCTTGTCCCCAGACCTCCTGCCCAATGTGTATAGACCCTCCTATTCCCCCAGCACTCCCTCCCAGCATCTACCAGCACACTTAATCTCTCAACCTCCTCCCAAGCTGCTAGTCCTCTACTCCTGCTCTCAGCACCTCATCCTCCATCTGTTCTATCCAATAGTGTGTCCTGAACCATATTGAAGTCACCCCCAAGCATATCCACCCCAGCCTCTACAAAGTTCCCGCTCTCCAGTAAACCCATCATCCAATCTACCTGCTCACCCCATACCGCAGGACAGTAGCAGGAGCCAATGGTGACTGGCTCCCAATCTGCACAAATCCACTCTCCCCAGACTAGTCTCTCCCCCCAGCATCTCACATCCTGTATCTCCCCTCTACCTTTCTGAACCAAAATTCCAACCTTGCTCTTCCAAATCACCACACCTCCCCATTCCTTTGTCCACTCCCTCTTATCAAAATCATCCTCACACCGAACATCCTGCAGCAGGAAGAGATCGGCCTCCAATTCCTTCATCTAAGAAAAAATGTTTCTACATCAAGTAGCCCCCTGTAGCCCATTCACATTTAGAGAAAAAATGTTGGTTGTACTGTTCATAATGAAATATGTTATGTTGTCCATCGATCTCTACTGCTCCATGCTCATCTCTTCCTGCACTATGTCCAGATTGTGTTCCGCTGCCACCTCCTCCTCTTCCCTCCTCTGAGCCTCCAATCCAGCCAGCAGTTCATTCATCATCATCTGCCTTCTCCTCGAACTCCTCCCGATATTCAATGCACACCTCCTGCCAGAGCTGCAGTCCATGGTACTCGTTCCAGCAGTACTCAGCCCTCTCTCCTGCAATAACTGCCATCTCTGCCTCCCTCTCCTTATCCACCTCATACCCTTCCTCTGCCAAGTACACTGCAAGAATTTCCGCCTTCAATGCCTTCGTCACTCCATCCCCCTGCAGTATGCCAGCCCAGTGCTCATCACTCATCACCCACAAGTCCACCTCCCTCAACTCTTCTGCTACCAGGTCATTCATCATCCAGTGCATCCAAAGTAAGTTCCCCACCTCCTTCCCCCCTGGAGTCGCCAGCCTCCCACTGTCCAACATAGTGGTGTCAGCTCTGACACTCGCAGACTCATCTTACACTTCAGAGATATCCACCAGTTCCTCCTCACCAGCAGCTACCACCTGTCTACCATATACCACCTCCGGAACCCCAAATTGCACCCTCTGGGCCCCTTGCATCTGCACATCTTCTACCACCCTGTTTCGGGAAGCCGGGCCACACCTAATAAGGGGGGTAGGGATAGGGGAGCCCTCCCAATCCTCCTCCCAAACCTCCAGCATGCCATCAGCAAATAGATCCTTACTAGTCTTCTCTTCGTCCTCCCCTGCCTCCTTCTTGTCCTTCCCCTCCCCCTTGCCAGCCCAGATACTTGCTCCGGCACCCCCAGCGCCCTTCCCCTCACTCGCATTCCCCATTGGCCTGTTGTCCAGTTTGGCCAGCAACTCTTTCTGCCTCTTACGCCCCTAATCCCTTTCCCACTGCTTCTTGTTTACTTGAATCCGCTTTCCATCCACCACCTCCAGGTGTGTTGCCTCCATGAAGGCTGCCCATGCCTTCACTTGCTTCTCCACAGTACCCTCCAACTCTTCTAGCACTTCCAACAAATCCTCCTCCTCTTCCTCACTTCCCTTCACCCTCGTTACCTTACACAAAATCGCTCCCCAGCCCATTGCTGAAGGCCAGTCCCTTGCCTTCCCAGTAGCTTCCTTTCCAGCCAGCCTAATCCACACATCGATGTCCCCAGTCCTGAGCGTAGTCCCTTCCCAGACCTGAAATCCAACATCTACTACCTCTCCATATTCCGCCATGAAGTCCTCAACCCTCTTTCTCGTCTCTATTGCTATCACCGTCAGCACTCCTTTCACCAGCAGTTGGACCACCCTAGGATCCCACTTCAGACAGTATGCCATCAGAACACACACCTCTCCAACCATCAATCCAACCTTCAATGCCTCCTCCAATGGTGCCGCCTCCTCAAAACCAACCTCCACTCCCTCCAGGCCCTTCAAAAACTTCACAGACGCAGCCCCTGCCACCTGCTTAGCAATGAGCCCCAACACCATTTTCACCATCACCGCTAAGCTCCAGAAGCACAGTGTAACCGTGAATGCCGAGATCGATTTTTTGAGCAACAGGGCCACTGCCAGACCCGTTACACCATCGGCCAAGTCCCCTTGTCATCTAAGCCTCAGCTGCTCAGCCTCGCCATCAGCCATCACATCTGGATTTTTTTCCAGATTAACAGTCCCACCACCATCAGCAGTCACACTCCCCCCAGCTACTACTCCCCCAGCTTTACTGCCCCCTCCTCCAAGGGCCGCTCTCCTCTGCATCGGCACCTTCTCCATCTCAGTCTCCTTGCCTTTCCTCAGCCAGTCCTCCAGCCCAGATGCCTGTTGTCTCCCCTTCACCATCTCCATGAAGCTCACCCTCTCAGATCCAAGGCCCCCTCTAACTCCTCTGCCTCTTCCGCATCTCCCAGCTAGCAGCCCCCTCATACCCCCCCCCAGGCCTGGACCCTGCCCCACCATCTGCCAGTCGAAAGCGCTAGGGCCACCCTGCCCAGTACGCACTCCAGGTTACTTATTGGTCACCATGTTGTTAATCTCTTTTCGCCAAAAATAATGTTGTAAGTGCTCTCCAAAGGTTGTGTAACCCGAATGGTACTAGAAAGAGATTAGCCTCTAGAACCTCATCAACGAATGCCAGGGCCTCAAATATCTTGATATGAAAAAAAGCTATATGTCATTTGACATCTGATTTAGGTAGAGAAATTTTCGCCATTTCTCTACACCAGTATCAATTCTCATACTGATTTCCCCATCACACCTTCCACACCATCTTCACTATCTCTGCCAACCCGACATCTTGTATGTTGATTTGGTAGTAGGCGCGGATGAACCATATGAGGAACTTATTTTGAAGGAGGAAGCAGTGGGTGGGTTAGTAGTCTGGAGATAGGCATTGAGGTAATAAATAAGTTAAACCAAAGAATAGTTTAAATATTCATAATCATGTTTGCATAGAACGTCTGCCTGAACCATGCCCATCGCAGAGCTGTGATCTCTCGATCATGACACCCACCCGTAATGATACTCCCAAATCCCATGTGGCAGTATATGGGTAGGATCACACCCATGAGCCCATCCATAATCGGATGTGCACTCATGATGAGCTGCGCCATCATCAACAGGACTAGGGCAATGGACAGAAAGCGCTCTGCAGGATTGTATTGTGGTTTAAGTTCCAAAATATAAATATAGTAATTGATGTATGGAAGGATATGGTATGTACCAAATCCCCAGTAGCAAGAGCCTTCCCTAGGGTTGGGTGGAGGGAAATCTGTCGCTGATGGGAGACAATATATGTTCAGATGTACGATTACTAGCTGATCAGCTTTGACTGTGAGGAAGTCAAATATGTATAGGCATGCCTCCAATTTTGCTATTGGAGCAGTCTTATTACAAGATGATGGAAAAGAACACTGCCCTATTGCCTTCAAGTCATGCAAGTTATTATCAGCTGAATAGAAGTTAGCTTATGAGAAGAAACTACTGATAATAATGCATACTCTAGACTACTAGAGATACTATCTAGAAGGTGTTGAGTTTGATATCATTACTAATCATCAATCTCTCAAGTATATCAATATCCAATCTACTCTGTTATGTTAATAAGTCAAGTGGAGCCAAAAGCTTCAAATCTTCAATCTGACAATCATTTATAAGTCTAGTAAGATACTTATAGTATCAGATATCTTATTAAGATACTCAGATCTTACTAAAATAATACAAGTTACCTTAGTATCAGAATTTCTAGACTAAATCAGATAAATCTATAAAGAAGATATTATTATTACTAGAGTTTTTTTTAAAAAATATATATATACTATTAAGAACAATCTGATCTATTATTAAAATAAAGTTTATATACTAAGTAATATGAAACTTCACTATAAGATATTATAAGAACATTATAACTCTCTACTTGTCAGTTATTTTAGAATTAAGAAAACTATTAAGAATCTCTAGCAATATTATCACTAGCTCAATATGATTAAAAAAATAAAAAACTATATTACTAGCTATAATCTATATTAATATAATATATAAGTCTAGTAACTAAGTATTAGCTAGTCTACTCTAGCTTTTATCAATTTCTTTAAGAAGTTCAAGTAAGTCACAATAGACTTTATAGTATAACTTTATCAAACTAAGTCTAATACTAATACTATAATTATATTTATTAATCATCTGATTAGAATAATAGTTGTTAAACTTACTATAATTAATACTATTATTTTTAAGATTACAAGAATTTTCTTCAAGTCAATCTTCTATTATTATAGTCTACTGTAAGTCATTATTAGTAACTGAGATCTCAAGTTTATCAGTTACTTTTAACAAGCCCTCTTTAAGACTCTTAAGATCCAAATTGGCATATCTACTATCTTTTATTTTTAGACTAATAGATAAATTGAGCAAATAAAAAAAACTCTTAAACAGATACTTAAAAACTATCATGGATAATCAAAAGATTATTAGCCAGGATCTGGATATAGGTAGAGTGATGGAGTCAGATTGGCTGAAAGATATTGATCTTATCAGTAAACCAGAGAGGACTGGGTCTGGTGGATTTTTCCAAGCACCTTTATTACTCATAAGTATAGTAGCTGAGATAAGCTAGCTAGTTGAGGGATAGAGAGTGGGTTCCTCTCATATAGAGAGTATAAGAGGCCCAGTTCTCCCTCTATGATATAACTAGGGACCTACTATCTCTAGTGACTTTGGAGAGAAGTCAAAGAATATACTTTAGGGGATTCTGGTGGAGAGTAGTTGATAGAGCTCACCATATTGATCTTCAATAGTAGGGTGATAAGAGAGAGGAGAACTAGAGACTCCAGATATAGAGGTGAAACTGTCTTCTATTGAGTGGAGTACTAGTAGATAACTTCTGCTTAGAGGATAATATAGAGTATCTTCAGAAGCATGGGAGAGATTTATGGTCTAAGCCATGGTAGAGAGTAGGGATTAGTAAAGAGTGAGATTGAAATAGAATTTGGTTATAGAGTAAGTAGATGGTAAGATAGATTTTCTCTAAGTTCTGAGTAGTATGGTGGAAACTTCTATAGTATAATATAATATTGAATTACTGGTTAGGTCACTTGGTAGAAGAAAGTATCCAGGAGTGTGAGGAGTATCTGAATATTGGGCAGAAGGAGAGAGTAGTACAGACTTTTAAACATTGGCTAGGGGAGTATGAAGTGATGGGTGACTTTTGGAGAGTGATTGAGAAGTAGCTGAGAGTATACCCACTAGAGCTAGTAGTGGAAGAGAGATAGAGTGACCTCTAGAGGAGACTGATAGAGAGGTTGAGAGATGAGTGGCTGATGATAGACTTGTTGAATGGATGATAGAGGAGATAGAGTACTGGTGGGAGGGTATTGAAGACAACTAGTAGAGACAATTTGTAGGAAAAGTAGGGGGAGAATTAGAGTGACAGTAGAGATAGTAATATTTTAGAAGAATACTAAGAGAAAAAAAGAGTTTTTCTGTGAGATTAAGTGAGGGATTCATTTGTATTATAACATAGATGGTTTGATAATAAAGTAGAAGTTCTTGTGACTATAAAAAAAAAAAAAAAAAAAAAAAAAAAAAAAATTTAGAAAAATTAGTAATATTTGGAATAAATCAAATAAATTGAATTAAGAGTCAATTTAATTTGATTCAATTCAATTCAAAGTTCAATTTGAATCTAATTTTTCAAAATTCAATAACTCAACTAAAATATATCCAAATTTAATAAATTTTAGCTTGATCAATATACTCTATAATAAAGAATCTAGTATAATAAAGAATATTAAATTTGAATATATTTCCATTGAGTTATTATATTTTGAATTTTGGATAAATATTTTAAATCAAATTAGACCTCAATTTAATTTAAATTCAATTCAATTCAAATTCAATTCAAATTCAAAAATCTTCAATTTGATTCAATTTAAATAATTTTCAATTTAATTTGATTTATTTGAGAGTACTAATGATTAGAACTACTATTTGATCTATATAATAATATAGTTTAATTATATATTAGTTTTTTTCTCTTTTAACTACTTTATAATTAAAACTTTAAGATCTTATCTTTCTCTATTATATTTTATATTACATAAGCTTTTTATAATACTTTTCATATAGTTTTTAGAGGAAACTATCTTGCAATATAATAATGTATAAGATTTCAAATAGATATACTAGGTTGGACAGATCTGGGGCCTTTGAGTAGCAGTATGTAAGACATAGATATAGTATGAAAATAGGTTTCTTTAGTAGTAAGAGTAGATAGATAGAGTCTGGTAGATATATAGTATCTGGTATAAGTAGTAGAGAAGTAAGATCTATGAGCTTTGTAGATAAGATGAAGGTAAGGAGTTAGTCCAACAGTGCTCAGAGAAGTAAGGCTAGAGTTAGAGAAATAATAAGTACTAGAAGAGCTAGTGGATTATTGGCTGATAGGGCTAGTATAGGAGCTGATAGAATAGTGACTAGGAGTAAGAGTAGAACTACTAATAGTAGTATAACTAAGAATCTGAAAAAAAAATCCAGATATGACTACTAATAGTAGGGCTGAGTAGATGAGATATAGATAGAAAGAAGATCTGATAGATAGTATAATGGACCTAACAGTAGCTCTAATACTCAAGAAGTTGATCTTAGAGTTTATAGTTATATTGTACTTCTGAGAGCTAGTAGTGATAATTAAGATAGTTCTAGGGCTAATTTTGAAGCAAATAGCTAGAGTAGCTTTAGTAAAGTTCTTGCAGAAACTAAATGAGATTGAGGTGGACTTTAAGAAGACAGAGCCTTTAAAGAAGACTTTGAGAGCTGGGCTGATAGTTGGGAAGATAGCAGTCTTAATAGTACAGTATCTGTTTTTTTTTTTTTTTTTTTTTTTTTTTTTTTAGTTTATATATCTCATTGAGCAGAAATATTAAGATAGTAACTTAATATGTCAGTATGTAACTTTATGCCATTTTATCAGTTTATATTATTTATCAGTAATATATATAATATATATATT
>RBNI01007477.1:0-10268 GCA_003990745.1 Jimgerdemannia flammicorona | reverse complement strand
TTGGGGTAGCTCCAACAGGTGCTTCTATGGTAATGGGTGGACCTTCAAATATCTCCATAAGACTCATTAGGTGACCTTGATGGTTGTCTCGGAGTGGGGGAGTGTGGAAACCTAGCTGAGTGGGTTTGGTTTGTTGGCTTCCTACAGCGACGCGGTTGCTGCCAGTGGAGTTGGCTACTTCAGATTCTATCCAGTCAGTATCTTCAGTTGAAAGGCGGGAGAGGCTGCCAGCCGTTACTCCTTGCAAGTGTGCTATGGCCCAGGGAATATGGCGGAAGATTTGGTGGACACAGAGGGCTCTCTTGATTAGCCGGCTAGTGGTTATCAATTCGGTAATGAGGCCTTCCCGGTCATCTTCTTGAGTCTCATTGCGAAGGCGGTGTCCGATTTCGTAGTCATGCCAGAGGGTCATTCATTCAGTAGTGTCTTTGAGCTGCTGGGTCATTGTATACCGGTAGTTGATGAAGTGTCCAAGGTCCTCGGTGTAGAAGTTCAAGTGTTCAGAAGTATCTGGGTGCCAGATGGCCTTCTTGATAGCTTCAAAGATCAGGGTCTTTGGGCCAGGCAAAGGGGTAGAGCGGCGGGAGGTCTGGTTGGATCGGCGAATGGGGGGCATTGTGTAATGGGTACTTGGTTCTTTGGTGCTGATCCCTGAGGCGGAGTATGGTTCCTTAAATAACATGGTCTTCATTTTGGCTCGGATCATCTTGTCTTCTTTTGGGATGATCACCTAATGGGTCAGGCTGTCTATTTGATTGTCACGCCATTATATCATCTGATCTTAGTAGTCACTGGTACTCCGTTGTCAATTGCGTACGTCACAATATATATCTAAACTAGAGTTACCTGAGCTAAGAATAACAGAGATCAAGGATGATAAGACTTTTGATAATAATGAGAGATCTATTAAGAAGAAGAAAAAGCCAAAGTATAAGCTCAAGAATGAGTCTTATTCTAAATTAGAAAATTATTAGGATATATCAGCAAATCTCAGATAATAATACAAAAACTATATAAGTTATACCAAGATATATAAATGTATATTTATTATAACTTTCAATAAGCTAAGCATATATAATAAAGTAATAATATCTCCTAACAATAAGAGATAGAAGTAAGTAATAAATAAAGAGTTTAATTTACTCATTAAAAATAGTATATGAGATCTAATATCTCTTCTGATCAATTGAATTACATTGGGTCTATAAAATTAAATACAAGAGCAATAAAAGTATAGAGTAATTTAAAGCTTATTTTATTACTAAGAGTTATTTACAAGATTATAATATAGATCATAATGAGACATTTTTGCTAATATTTAAGCTTACTTCACTAAGAATACTTCTTATAATCAGAACTATACATGATCTGAAAATCTATTAGATAAATATAAAGATAGTTTTTCTCAATAGTAATATAATATAGAGTTATATATTTGTTAGTCATAAGGATATAATAATCAGAATGATAATCTAGTATATAAACTATATAAGGGATTATATAATATTAAGTAAGCAGTCTATTTATAGAATAGAAATTAATAAATATCTTTTTGACAATAGCTTCATATATTATGAAGTAAATAACTATATATATATTTAATACTATACTAATGAAATTATATTCATAGATATATAGGTAGATAATATAATTATTATTATAATGAAAAATAAGCTTAATAAAGTCAAAGAAACTCTATATAAGGAATTCAAGATAATTAACATGGGTAATATATTATTTCTTTTAGAGATATCTATTATATAATAAGAGTATATATACTATATCTCTTGCAGTCAATCTATATCTAAGCTATCCTTGAATAATTCAATATAAGTAAATATAACCTAGTAAATACTCCTATAAAACCTTTAATAAAGTTAAAGAAGTCTGATATTATATCAGAGATAAATGATAATATTCTCTATTAGTAAGCAGTTAGTTCTCTCATATATATATCTTATATTAGGAATAAGGTACAATATCTTATATACTATAAATAAAATATAGTACTTATCTTATTATGATAATTTTCATTGAAGAATTATTAAAAGGATTTTCAGATATATTAAATATATAGTATACTATATACTCACTTTTAGTGGATTGAGTAGGAGTAGTGCTCTCAAATAAATCAAATCAATTCAAATTGAATTTGAATTAAATTGAATTTAAGTCAAATTTAATTTGATTCAATTCATTGAGAGCACTAAGTGGGAATAATAATAATAATAATAATAATATTAATATATAACTATTTGGTATATATAATACTAATTAAACTAGAAACTTGGATAATTACTAATCTATGACTGAGTATCTATTCTAATTAAATAATAAAGAGATTATATCTTAGCAAATAGGTAAGCAGAACTCAGTGGTAATATCATCTATATAAGTAAAGTATTAAGTATTATCTACAGTAATAAATAAAGCAATTTAGCTATATTAGCTATTAAAGAAACTCAGCTTTGATCAGTAATAGTATTCTATATTTATTCATCAGAATAACTAGTCTCTATTTGCTATAATAAAGAATTTTATTCATTATAGCATAACCAAATATATTGATATATAATATTATTATATAAGAAAATATATGAAAAATAAAACTATATACTTAGAATATATCTCTATAAAGTATATAATTATAGATTTACTTACTAAAGCTCTCTTGGAATCTAAATAAGCAATATACTAAAGAAATGAGCCTTATAATAAACTATATATCAGTAATAGAACTATATATTAATAATGGATAATTATAGGATATTTTATAATAAAAAGGAAGCAGAAAAATAATACATTATATCTTTTATATTTCTCTCTCTTTAAGTATTATATTGTGATTATTTATCAGTTCTTTTTCTTCTTCTTATTTTATATTTGAGTTTTTCTATTATTAGAATATATTTATAACTTTATTTTTACTATAGTTTCTTATATTTTAAGTATGTATAGATAGAATTTTTTTAATATATTTATAGTTATTTTGTAGTTATTACTTGGTTATATTATATTTCTACTTATATTGTATTTTTTTCTTCTATATTATCTTATTGAACAGAAGTATTGAAATTCTCATTATTATATATCTCAATAATGTAGCTTAAATATATAATTCTTTTTTTTTTTTTTTTTTTTTTTTTTTTTTATTTTTTTTTTTTTTTTTTTTTTTTTTTTTTTTTATAGTCACTTGGACTCCTCCCTTTATTATCTGTCTATTAATAAATATACATTTTACCCTCCCACTACCCAATCCCCATAGGGGTGCCACTCCCTCTACCCATATAGACGAAGACCACTTTCTCACCCACTACACCAACCTTCCCCCCACTCTGCCTACAGATTTGTTCTACCAAATGCTACCTTTGACCCCCCTTCAACCCCCAACCAAGCCACCAGTCCATCAAGGTGTCTTCCATAAGGCTATGCCACCTCCTCAGCCTGACCTCAGAGCCAAGTTTCCTCCCATTCTCAAAAACAAATAGCCAGTGACTGGTCAGCTCCACCCAAATGGCCAAAGCCCAACCTAACATCAGCCATTCCTTCCCCACCCCTCTCTCCAGATGGCCTCTTAGATCCTCCCACCACCCCTGCCCATCCGCTCCCCTACCCACTACTCCCAGATGATTCCCAATGTTCTGCCAAAAGGTACTAAGTACCTCACACTCCCCTAGCCAATGTTTAGACATCTGTATATATCCCCCTTCCTGTCCTACATTATAACACTCCTCACAGTCGAAGCAGCCTCCCTCAATAAGGTGACTAGAGCAGAAGTTGAGCATGACATTTTGCCTCAGCACATACCACCAGACCACTCAGTACTTCGGTGGCAGCCACCTCCTCACCTTGGCACTCCAGGCCCAAATACTATACCAGTCTCACTCCTCACCGATTCCTACACCCTGTCAACTGCTAGGCCACAGATCCTGGCCTGGTCCCCATTGGCACTCAATCCCATCACCAATATCAAACTCAATTAAGGGAACGCCTCCTAGCAATACTCGGTCCCATCTCTACATCACTGGTTCCCAAGCCTCCTCCCCTTCATTTCCCTGTCACCTAATATCTATGCAGCATACTCCCTTCACCACTCCCCACCAGAAGTCTTTGTATCGCAATTGTCCAGAGTTCTGAAGGCCCACAAGCACTAGGAGATCATCAGTCGAACCCCTCAGTGAGGACCTCATCTCCCAGACTTTCTGCAGAAGGGGAACCCAACCACCCCCTCTCAACTCCATGGCTCTCCTCAGCCACCATGCTCTCAAACAGTGCAGCCTCTTAGGAAAGTCAACCAGCCCAAGTCCCCCACTCACCACTGGTAAGGACAAGACCTCCCAGCTGATCTGACTCCACCTTCCAGCCCAAATCCACCCTTTGGCCAGCTTCATCAATCGCTTCACCACCCAAGCTGGGAAGTTCAGATGATAAGCCAGATACTATATCTTTGGCAGCCAATAGACGTTCAGAATCGAAACACATCCTACCAGAGATAATTGGTGGCCCCCCCAACTCTGCAGTGCCTCCTCCCAAATGCCAACCCTCTGCTCCCACCAAAGTCTGAGTAAAACCGACCCATATACTGACAGATAAATACCCAAGTACCTAACCACTTTGCCAGCAGGGACAATGGAACCAATAATCTTCCCGCCCACCAGACCATTGTCTAACACCATTGTTTCGCACTTATGCTAATTAAGCCTAGCCCCAGAGTTCGCCTCATACCACTCCACTGTTTCCTTGAGCTTCTCAACATCTGCAATTGATCCTAGACTGACCACCATGTCATCAGCAAATGCCCCTACTTTCCACCTGATGCCAAAGATAGATAGCCCCACTATCTTCTGCCTAATTCTGTCCATGAAGGGTTCCAGAGACAAAGCATACAAAATAGGAGACAGTGGGTCCCCCTGGGGCACTCCCCTACCCAGGGGAAATGCTACCCCTCTATGTCCATTACACATGAGTGCTGCCCTACTTCCTTCCAGTAGACTGATCATGGCAGTTCTGAACTGTTGCGGGACCCCAATCCTATCCAAAACTTTCGCCAGCCAGACCCATTGCACTCGGTCATAAGCCTTCACCTGGTCCAAAAAGACCAGATACCCATCCAGTCCACTGGCTCGCGCCCCTTCAATAATGCCATGCACCCATACCATGCCATCCCTGATAAGCCAGCCACCCACAAAGCCCCACTGCTCCTCACCCAAGACTTGCTGGGCCACCTTTTGCAACCTTGCGACCACCACTTTGGTAACCAACTTTCTGTCCATATCCAGCAGCATAATCAGCCTCCAGTTCTTTCAGTCCTCTCAGCTATCTTTGTTCTTATAAAGCAATGTCACCAGCCCTAGATCCTGTTCTTCCACCCATCTCCCTGTCTGTAGAATCCAATCACACAGTGCCATCATCTCTCTCAGTATTCCAGGGACTCCCACCATCTTTTTCCAGAAGTCCCAGGGCAGGCCATCCTCTCCAGATACCATACCCAAGAATGTTGTGGCAAGAATCTAGTGGATCTCCTCCTCTAGCACTGGCAGAACTAAGTCACCCAATCTATCTACTCGGGTAGAGTGCCAACCCTCCAATGTTCAATCAATGTCCTCAGAATCTGCTCCACCCTCCTCCTCACTCCACAATCCACTCCAGTATTCCTTTAATGATCCAAGAATGTCTTGTACCCCATGCACCAATAAATCATCGGTATTAACCACCCCCTCCCACCTGTGCTGTACCCTTCTCGCCTGAAGGGCTCTCATGAGAAACTTTGAGGGCTGCTTGCTATCCTCCAGCCCCTGCCAACGAAGCCATGCTGCCAGACCCTGGACTCTTGCCTCTTCCTCATTCTGCAGCATCTGCTGGAGTTCAGCCACCTCTATTCTTACCCTTACCATCCGCCAGTCCACTTCTCCCTCTAATGTCACCAGTCTTGCCCAGTCCTCCAAGAGTCTTGATAGTCTACTAGAAGCCCACTACACCCTCCACCTCCTCTGTCTCCCTGCCTCCCTGCCAGCCCCACTCCAGAAAGTCCTGGCCATCTCCTTTATCTGCATCCACTGAATATCAATTGGGACACCTTCTTGCCTCCAGCCTTCTACCTGCAATTGAACTTCTTCAACCCATTTATCCCACCAGCTCTTATCATCTAACAAGGAGGAATTGAGATGCCAATGTCCAGGCCCATCCCCACTCCCCCCAAAATGTCCCTGCTCTAGAAGCCCCCAATGATCCAACCAAGGGCACCATTCCACCTCCAGCAACTTCCAAACATCCAAGCCCCAGCAGCTGGCTGTCAGAATCCAATCAATCCTCATCCCCAGTCCCCCAGCCCAGTGCATGTATACCCTCCTATTCCCCCAATATTCCCTCCCTGCATCTACCAGAGCACTCAGTTTTTCCACTTCCTCCCGCCGCCAGCCCTCCACTCTGACCCACAGCTCCTTGTCCTCCATCAGTTCTATCCCTCAATATGTTATGGACCATGTTGAAGTCCCCACCAAGTACATCTACCCCAACCTCCATAAGAATTCCACTCTCCTGTAGGCCTGTCACCCAATTCACCCACTTGCTCCATACCACAGGGCAGTAGCAGGAGCCCACCATAACTGGCTCCCAACCTGTGCATATCCACTCACCCCAGACCAATCTATCCCCCCAGCTCTGCACATCCTATATCTCCCCTCTGCCCTTCTGCACCAGAATTCTGACCTTGCCCCTCCAAACTGCCACACCACCCCACTCCTTCATCCATTCCAGTCTATCCAATTCATCCTCACACCTGACATCCTGCAAGAGGAAGAGATCGGCCTCCAATCCCTTCAGCCAAGTAAAAATATTCTTATGTCGATAAGCACCCCACAGCCTATTCACATTCAAAGAAAAAATGTTGGTTATACTATTCATAAGGGAAATTATATAGTTTCAGATGTGTCCTCTACTGCTCTATGTCTACTTCCTCCTGTGCCCTATCCAGGTTGCGCTCAGCAATGGCTTCTGCTTCCTTGGCCCTCTTAGCCTCCAATTCAGCAAGAATCTCAGCCATCTCCCCATCCTCCTTTTCCTCAAAATCCTCGCAGTACTCCAAGCAAGCTCTTGCCAGAGCTGCAATCCATACTGCTTAGTCCAACAGTGGGCAGCCCGCTCACTCGCCACAACCACCAGAGCAGCTTCCCTCTCCTTATCTACCTCATACCCCTCCTCCTCTAAGTATACTATCAGGATTTCGGCCTTCAATGCTGCCACCACTCCCTCACCCTGCAGGATCCTTGCCCAATGCTCATCACTCATCACTCAGAGGTTGACTTCCCCCAGCTCCTCTGCTGCCAAGTTGTTCATCATCTGGCACACCCAGAGCAAGTTTCCCACCTCCTTCCCTCCAGGGGTCACTGGCCTCCCTCCATTCAACATCGTAGTATCAGCCCCTACACTCACCAACTCATTCCATCCCTTCTCCAGTACATCTACCAATTCCCCTTCACCAGTCACCTCTACCAATCCCCCCTTCTCCACATTGGGAACTCCAAAGTGCACCTGCTGAGCTCCTTGTATCGGCACATCCTCCACCACTCTACCTCTCCCTGCCGGACCTCTTCTGATAAGTGGAGAGGGTGAAGGTGACCCTTTCCAGGTTTCCTCCCAAACCTCAAGTGTGCCATCATTATATGGATTCTTGCTCGGCCCCTTCTTGGTCTCCACCTGCCTCTCCTCCACATTCTTTCCACTACCAGCAGCCCATACACTCGCCTCAGCCCCTCCAGTGGTTGCACTGTCACTTGTCATCCTCATCGCCTCTGCCCCCATTTTTGCCAACAATTCCCTCTGCCTTCTGTGTCCCTGGGACCTCTCCCACACCTCCTTATTGATGTAGACTTACTTCCCTCCAACCACCTCAAGGTGCATTGCCTCCTCGAATGCCTTCCATGCTTTTGCCCTCCTCTCCACCACTTCACTTAACTCCTCTAGTGCTTCCAGCAAATCCTCTTCCTCTTCCTCGCTCCCCTTTACTCTCATCACCTTGCACAAGAAAGCCCCCCACACCATCACTGAGGGCCAGTCCTATGCCTTCCCAGTAGCCTCCCGCTCAGCCAACCGAATCCTGACATCCACATCCTCTGTCTGGAGGGAGGTTCCTTCTCACACTCTGAACCCAATATTGACCATCTCCCCATACTCAGCCATGACCTCCTCGACTCTCTTCCTCATCTTGTCAGCAGTGACCATGGGAACTCCTTTCGCTAGCAGCTGCACTACTCTCGGGTCCCACCACAAGCATCTCACTATCAGTATGCACACCTTACTCACTCTCATCCCAGCCTTTAGAGCCTCCTCCAGTGGCCCAGCCTCCTCAAATCCTACCTCCACCCCTTCAAGGCCTTTCAGGAACTTAACTGATGCCACACCACTCATCTGCTTCACAATCAGCCCCAGCACCATTTTTGCCATCACTACTAAGCCCCAGAAATACACTGTGACTGCAAATTCTGAGATCGACTTCTTGAGTAACAGAGCTACCACCAGTCCCGTTACACCATCTGCCAGGTCCCCGGGCCTCATGCCCTTCCCACTGCTTGGCTCACTATCAGCAGTCCCATCTAGATTTTTTTCCAGATCGTCCATCATGCCCCCATCAGCAGTCCCCACCTCAGTCGCTACCCCCCCAGCTCCACCCCTAAGGCCCTCCTGAGAGGCACCCCCATGAGATTGCTACCTTGTAGCCTTCACCGGCACTTTCCTCCCCCTCAGCCAGCTCTCCAGGCCAGCCCCCTGCTGACCCCCCTTCACCTTCTCCGCAAAGCTTGCCCTGCCAGACCCTTGATCTCCTGCTCCTCCCCCTCCTCCACTGTGTCCTCCCGCCAGCAGACCCCTTATACTGCCCCCCAGACCAGGGCCCCTCTCCACTTGCTGCCATTCAAATGCTCCAGGGCCGCCCTGCCCAGTATGTACCTCAGGATGCTCATTGGTTGCCATAATACTAGTAGCTTGTCTCCAGAAACTGCATCAAAAGTATTGCCAAAAGATTGTGTAACCTGAATGTTACTGGAGAAAGATGCTTGTAAATATATAATTCTTTATAACTATATCATTATTGAGCTATATTACTTAATGTGTAAAAATATAAGCAATTAATAAATAATATATACTCACTTCTCTCTATTTTATATTTTCAACTAAGTTATAATATGAGTTAATTTAGTAAGACTGTAAAGAGATAGTTGGTTCTGATATTATTGATGATTAGATTGTTTTCCTAATAGGTAAGTTCTATTGTCTTAAGATAGATATTTATTCTAGTAGCAAAGGTTTTGAGGTTCTTTTCATCATTCTTATAAAACTTTATATAAATTAGCTTATTCTAAATTTCTTTGATATAGGCTATATTTGGAATTTTTTCAGTAAGAGAGTTTTGAATTCTGGATCTGTATTATGATTATCTTATTCTAGTTAGTTATTAGTTAAATTTTAACTATAAAATTAAGGTCTGTTTTCTCAGATTAAAGTATGTTTTTCTAGAGTATATAAAACTCAGCTACTGTTTCTATAAAAAAGTTATAACTGTTTCTACTTGGGCTATAGATATGATAAAGAGTTGCTGAAGGGTACTGTTTATATTATTAGTGAGTATTCAGAAGAGTACTTGATTATTCTACTAGTTGGCACAATATTCTATATATATTAACTATATTAATAAAGCTTTTAATATTACTATTCTTTTCACTAAAGATTGAAATTTACAAGATCTTAGTGAGTTTGTTCTGTTCAGCTATCTGATCTACTATTTCTACCAGAGCTGCTAGCTGTTGGCTCAGAGCTTAGATATAACTATCATTCATTATAGTTATTAGTAGTAGTACTGTGAGAGTTAATTCTCCTAATGAGAGTTCTGTCTGATATAGTTAGAGTACTATATAACTTGGAGTTACTTGGTTTTCAGAAAGGAGATCAAATAGATTTGTAAGAGTAGATAACTCAAATCTTTAAACTGGTAGCTGATCTTATTCAGATATTTGAAGTTCTTAGCTCTCTTAGTCACTAAGAGTAACTAGTTAGAATATTTCTAGATCTGCAGTTTTCTATTGGCTATTGTCAGATTGGTACTTTCTTAGATCTTTTTTTTTTTTTTTTTTTTTTTATAGTTATAAGGACTTCTACTTTATTATCAGACCATCTATGAAATATTAATACAAATGAACCCCCTCATCTAATTCTACTTGAAATTTCTCTCTTCCTTTCACTCTTCTTTCAAAACACTACCAACCCCCCAGCTACTT
>RBNI01007476.1:0-10268 GCA_003990745.1 Jimgerdemannia flammicorona | reverse complement strand
AAAAATAAAAAAAAAAAAAAAAAAAAAAAAAAAAAAAAAAAAAGACTTATTGCAAAGGCCCACTAGTGATGCAATTTTGCATATAGGAGTCAGAGCCATATAGTGGAGTAGGGAGGACATTTTTTGAAAATTATGTATATCTTATCTAGCAGCAGACATAGTTTCATCTTGATAGTATTGACTAGGAATCCTAAGAAAGTCTATTGTTGACTAGGTTCCCAGATATATTTTGTAAGGTGTAGGAGAAGCTCCAGTATTTCCAGATAGTGAAAAATAATCTCTCCATGACAGAGAACCTCCTTCCATAATGAAGCCAGGAGACAGATATCATTTATATAGTAGATCAGCCAGATGCCTTATATCTAGAGGAGTTCTAATATAGCTGCCATCATTTTTATCTATATCTACAAGGCAGACAACAGTCTGAATAATATTGCCCAGAACTTTCAGTTGATCTGTTACTATTTAAAGATTAGAAACTATTGATTGATTAGATGAAGAGAGATGTAAAGGTAGGTGTTCTTGATGTTTATCTTGATAAGATAGTTATCTAGATGAACCATATAGTATAGAGTTTAAATGTCCTCTATCTTGAAGTACAATTACCATATAGACTTGTTCAGTGAATATATATATATCAAGATATACCTAAATCTTATTGATCTGAAAAATGGTAAAGGTTAGAAAGATAGAGCAGTTCTCCATATAGAGTAGTATAGATAGTATTCTTGTTTGAAAACTTGGTAATAGTGATATCTACCAAAGCTTTCTCTATCTAAGATATACTTTACTTATAGAAAAATCAGAGTTTGATCTAGAGGAGATTTGGAAGACTGATCTATTTGATTCTTATCATACTGTAGACAGTATTGATGGCCCAGCAGTTGATCTCTAAGTTCTTTCATATTGTCTCAGAGATCTTGGCAAGACATACCTCTACCTTAGATATGATGTTTGGTGACTTGGGAGTAATTATATAGTAGAGAGATAGATTCTTTAGAACTAAGTGGTCAGTATGAATATATTATATCTTGGGTTTGGAGTTTGGAACTTCTCTCAGTAGTTGATACTTGGAGTATAATTTCTAAAGCTAGAGGGTTGCTAGTAGTAGTTAGGATAATAGCTGTTCTGTATTCTGTTTCTCCAGTCATGATCTCTGGAGAGAGTTGAACTATAGTGAGAAGTATTTTAATAATGGCTAAATTTGACTATATTATATATATATAATGAGACAGTACTTCAAATATTTGATATTATCATAGAAGTAATAGATGAAGTCAGTACTGAAGAGATCACTATCAAACTTAGAGCCAGAGGACACTATATTATAAATAGTATAACAGTTCTAATTTCTTTAAGAGGAAGTAACTTAATCTGGAAGTTCTGGTTAGTCTAAAGTAACTTAAAGAGATACTTAAAGGTTCAAGTATTCTCAAAGGATTTCTGAGAGAAAATATTCTGAGCTTTATTTAGGCAGAGAACAAGGATATTTATATATGATCTGAAAGAAAGATTCAGAAAAATCTAGGAAAGAAAAAAAAATACTAAGAAATAAGTTCTAGGTAAAGCTGACTAATATAGTTCTACAATGTTCTAAAATATTCTATAACTAGCTAAGACAAGATACTTAGTACCAAGGAAAGACAAGAGTGTTCTAGTAGTGTCTGGGCACCAAGAGAAGATTTCTAAGCAAGTAGAAGGTGGCAGAATATAGTAGAATATTCAAGAAATAACAGGAAAAGACTGACTAAAAAAATGTGAAAATGTACTAAGACTAAATATGGCTATGAAATTGTTACATTCCTCTCTTCTTTTTTTTTATTTTATGGACTTGGAGTTCTGCAGATTTTTATTGAAAGGGAACCTAGACTATATAGGCCAAAACTACTACTCATTGAGCACTGCCCCCCCATTAAACCAAGGCTAGCTATTGTCTAGCAGCTCAATCATATCAGGTGCAGCAGAGCCTATTTTGGCTCACACCTCATTCTGTACACCATGCTCTCCCTACCACCAGGGGGAATTCAGCCATATACTAATGACTAAAAGTACATATCTGAAACCCCAATGTATGTACAAGGCCATGTATAAGCTAAATAGAATAGCTCCTGCCACCCCAAGGAGGATGATAGGTAAAGAAAAACCCTCATCAAAGTATACTACAGTGGGTAGGGCCTGGTTCTCCCAGATAAGGTAAGTAGAGGACTTATATGTGAGGTGAGAGGAGACCTCCAATATCTCACTTCTCAAGCCTGCAGGCCTCAATTACATTACTATATCAGCTCCTGGTTCTAGTTGAGTATAGCCAAGATATCTAAATGAGTAGCCTTGGGTTCCCTGACCCCTCCAACAACTAGGGTCCAACCTGCCAAATTATCAAAAGAAGCCATAAGTGACACCTACTACTAACTGCTCTACATCAATCAAAAGGCCCCACTGAAGAAGCACCTGCTCCAACCCTGATAACTGCCCCCTGTCTAGTACCCTACTGGTCCACTGTTATTGTCCTTCCTCTTATCTGTGATGACCATCTCTCCTCCCATTCTGATAACATCTGAAAAACAGTTATCTATACCAGAACTATGCTCAATAGAAAGCTCACCAAAGCCAGAGGGCCCCACCACAGGCACCAAGGACCTGTAGGTAACCTATACTGGGCACTTGATGCCCAAGATCAGCTGACTCTCTATATAATCTATGATATACTAAGACAATATCTTGTTAGTGATGGCAAAAGGAAGAAGGTACCACATCAAGACAAGCATACTCCAGATGCAGCTAAAGATACCAGAAACTATAAAAAAGTAGAGAAGACACCAATCTGACACTAATAAAGGGGTAACTCATCACCATTGCCTCTCTCTCACTGCCCTGCAACAGATACAGCAAAAGGTAGAGGGGGTATTAGTTGGGGAAGTAGACTCAGAAGATTTTCTATCAAACTATTGTGACTGATAAGATATCAGAGAAAGGAACATACATTCCTCTCTTCTTAAGAACTAATGTTCTTGTTGAGTTCTTAGGTAATATAAGACTAAATATACTTAACCAAAATTTCTCAAACTTGTGTTGGCACATTGGTGAGGATTGGCCATCCTCATATAGAGCAGAGGGCCTATTATCAGACTAATCAACTAGAAGGAGTTCAAACTTAGCTAGTAGCTTCATTTTGATAGACTTCTTATTTATTAAATATTCTGCTAGTTCTAGGATCTTAAAGTAAACTTCTAATGCATAAGGTACTAGTCATTGCCATAAGTAATCAATAATTCAAGGAAGTTACTACAGAGATTGAGTAATGTATTTTGCCTTGAAGTCTTTAACTAGATCTTGAGAGTTCTTGAGGTTGACCAGTGATTCCCAGATAGCATTATATTCAGAATAGCCCCATTTACTTGACTAGATATTCAGGATGGTAGTAGTAGATTCATTTGTCAAGGATTTTCTCAGCTTTGTACTCAATATGGTCTTCAATAATCACAGAGACAGATGGCTTAGGAATTCGACCAGGGTAGAGTGGTGACTAGTTCTAGGTCTTGAGATATGATACATGAAAGACTGGGTGTACTCTTATAGTTTCAGGTAGCTTGAGGTAGTAAGAGGATGCAGAGACTTGTTCAGTAATCTCAAAAGGTTCAATATACTTGGGTTAGAACTTGTTTGAAGAGTAGTTAACTTGAGATTGTATCTTGAGGTTCTCAGTAGACAGTAGAACTTGATCTTCAACAGTATAAGTGATATCACAGCATTTCTTATCAGCATACTTGGCTTGATGCTATTGAGCCTTCTGAAGTTTCATGGTAGCAATCCTAAGTACTTCGTCCATTTTGTCTATAAGGCTCTTGACAGTAGAGACTTGTATTTGACTGCTTTTCTTGAAAGAAAATAGACTTGCAGGGGTCTTGAAATCTTGATCATAGAGTAATCAGAAAGAGGAAAGACCAGTAGATGATTGGATAGCATTATTGTATATGAACTCTACATAAGTCAGATAGTGGTTCCAATTATCTTTCTTATAAAAAATACATTTTCTAAGCATTTTTTCTAGAGTTCTGTTCATACACTTGGTTTGTCTATCAGTTTGTGGGTGAAAGGTAGTAGATATAGCCAACTGAGTTCCCAGAGTCATGAAGAGAGTTTGTCAGAAGTGACTGGTGAACTTGAGGTCATAATTACTGATAATTACTCATGGTAGGCTATAGTGATGAAAGATAGACTTGAAGAAGATTCTTGTAATCTTGAGTGTGGTAGCATTGGTAATGATTAGATCAGCAATCATAGTCTTAGTCAGGTGGTCAATGAATATAATGATAGCATTGGCACCAGATTGAGTTCATAGTAGTTGAGTTACAAAGTCCATAGTAACTTGCTTGAATTTCTTAGTGAGAATCGGCAGTAGTTATAGTAAACTAGCTAGCACTTAGTTGGTAGACTTATTGTACTAGTATATATCACAGCTAGTAATATAGTTCTTGATTTCCTTGACCATACTTGGTCAATAGTAGCAGCATTGGATATTCTTGACAGTCTTCTCAATTCTAAGATAACTAGTAAGAGAGGAGTCATGGTGTTCTTGCAAAACCTTATAGTATAGATTTATGTTTTCAGGTAATAGACTTGGTCTTGATGAAAGATCAGGTTGTTCTCAATAGTATATATATCCTTGAGCTCATTTAAGAAAACTCTAGTAGTGACTGTGTCTTCTTTATAAACTTATCTGATTTGGTCTAGAAATTCTGATACCAAGATGACTTATATGATTATAGTGAGGTTTGGACATCTTGATAAGACATATGGTATTACAAGTGTTTTGCCAAGCTTGTAGATAATCGTTGGGTTGAAGGTTTGAAGTTTGAGGCTCCACTTAGCCTATAAGCATGACAGGGTAGGTTGGGTGTTGATATACTTGAGAGATTGATAGTCAGTAATGACATTAAACTCAATATCTTCTAGGTGGTTTTGTCAGTGATCTAGTATATATATTATTGTCAGTTGTTTCTTTTTATGAGTAGCTAGCTTCTGTTCAGCCAGAGCCAACTTGTGGGACTTGAAGACAATGGGGTAATATTCTTTACCATCATCTTATAACAGGACTACTCTAATGGCAAAATTCAATGCATCAGTAGTGACTATGAATTTTAGGCCTTGATCTGCATTATATAGGACTAGAGTATGGGTCAGATAGTTCTTGAGTTCTTGAAAGACTTGTTGACAGAAGAGGTCCCAGATATAGGGTACATAGTGGTCTGAGTGTGGGGCCATCCTCATGAGGTTAGTTAGTGGCTTGACAATACCAGAGAAGTTTCTGACAAAGTGGTGGTAATAGCTAGCTAGATCAAAGAAGGATTAGAGTTCTGTGAGATTTAACAAATGGGCCATTCTTGAATTGTCTCTATCTTGTATGGGTCTACTTGAATTCCTTGTGCAGAGACAATGTGGTCAAGATATTTAACTTGTTCTTTAAAGAATTCACACTTTTTGAGTTTGGTATAAAGCTTGTATTTTTACAGAATCTCTAGGACTGTTTGAATATATTTGAGATATTCTTTTTTAGTTATACTAAAGATCAGAATGTCATTAAGATATACCAATAGGAAAATGAACAGTTGGTCCTTGAATATCTTATTCATCAAGGTCTGGAATGTGGCAGATACATTAGTGAGACCAAATGCTAAGACCAGGAATTCATAGAGTCCAAAGGAGATTATGAATGCAGTTTTGGAGATATCTTCTGGCTTGATTCAGATCTGATGGTATTCTGATATGAGGTCCAACTTAGTGAGGTACTTGGCATTTTTGAGAGCATCAAATATTTGATTAATTAAAGGTAGTGGGTAGTAGTTAGCTTATTGAGTATATAGTAGTCTATGCACATTTGCAGAATACTATCTTTTTTCTTAATGAATAAGACTGGTGAGCCTTGCTTGGCTGAATGGTTTCTCATGCAAGTAGTTCTTCTAGTTCCTTCTTGACTGCTTCAATTTTGAGTGGTGATATATAATATATGTATTTCTTGGGTAGTATAGCTCCTGGGGTCAGTTTAATTTCATGATTCACTTCTCATATAGGTGGTAGATCAGGTAGCTTGGGAAGACATCCTTGAATTCTTCTAGTAGTAACTTGATACTTTTATTGACTGATAGTCTCTTGTCTTGTTTCTTGGAGTAGACTATTATAATAAAGGTATGTATTACTTTCTTGAGTACCCTCTTATACTGTATGGCCAACAGTATTGCAATCTGGGTCTTGCTTGTGGTCTTATCTGTCCTGATAGTGATGTTGGCTCTATCTTGCAGTAAGGTGACTTCATTCTTACACTAGTTAATATCTGGGTTGTGTTTCATAAGCCAGGGTTTTCCTAGGATCAGATCATGTTCTCCTAGTGATATAACCTCAAAGTCTACTTGTTTCTAATATTTCTGGATCTTGATAGATAGTTTGGCAGCAATTGACTCAATGGGGTATAGTGTACTGTCTGTAGTGACTATACTATTATTCTTAAGTACAGGCTTAGTGAGGATCTTGAGACTTTTGATGAGATTCTAGTTGATGAAGTTCTCTGCAGCTCCACTGTCTATGAGTAGTTGAACTTATTTTCCTTTAACTAGGCCTTTGAAAATGAGTATAGCTTTAGCTCAATTTGTACTAAGACTTATTGCTTGATTGGTGCTACTAAAATCTTTCTGATCTCATTTGGTTTCAGAGAGTTCTTGGACTTTGATAATCTTGAGTTGACTGGCTTTTTCTAGAATCATTTGTGTGACTCAGTCTCCTTCCTTGACTGTATAGTCTTGATCCTTCTGGTTGATAAGCAGAACTTAAACTTGACCTCAAAAGTCTGGATCAATGATATGTACCAGCACCTACATCTAAATAATGTTTGATACTGAGTCCTGATCATAGTACAATTCTGATATAATATCCTTCAGGACATTGGACTACAATTCCAGTAGGAGTTCAGTCCTTGGCTAAAATAGTAACTTGTTTGACTGAGTGTAGATCAAGACCAATGTCTTCTTCTATTTTTTTTTTTTTTTTTTTTTTTTTTTTTTTTTTTTTTTTTTTTTTTTTTTTTTTTTTTTTTTTTTATAGTCACTTGGACTCTGTCTTTATTATCAGTCTATGAATAAGTATATAGTATCACCACCCACTACCCAATCCCCACAGGGGAGCCCCTCCTCACCTCCTCATGAATATAGATCACCCTCTCATCCACTACTCCAACTCTCCCCCCACTCTGTCCACAGATTTTCTCCACCAAGCAGTGCCTCTGACCACCCTGCAGCCCCCAACCAAGCCACCAGCCTGTCAAGGTGTCTTCTATAAGACTATGCCACTGCAACAACCAGTCCCCCAAGCCCTGTCTTCTTCCATCCTCAAAAACAAATAGCCAGTAACTGGCCAGCCCTACCCAAATGGCCAAAGCCTAGCCTAAGATAAGTCACTCTTTTCCTACTCCCCCTACCAATCGATCTCTCAAGTCCTCCCACTGCCCCTGTACTTCATCTCTCCTACATCTTACCTCCAAGTGATTCCCAATAGCCTGCCAAAAGTTCCCCATCACCTCACACTCTCTAAGCCAATATTCTGGTGTCTGTACATAACCCCCTTCCTGTTCTACATTATGGCACTCCTCATAGTCAAAGCAACCCCCTATGATCAGGTGACCCAAGCAGAAGTTGAGTATTATATTCCTCCTCAGCATACACCACCAGACCACCCAGTACTTTGGCAGCATCCACTTTCTCACTGTGGCACTCCAGGTCCAAACACCATGCTAGTTCTACTCTTCTCCAATTCCAACTCCTTGCCAACCACTAGGCCACAGATCCTGGCCCAGTCCCCTTTGGCATTCCATTCTATCACCAATGTCGAACTCAAATAAAGGAATGCCACCCAGCAGTATATGATCCCACCTCCACATTGCCAGGTCCCAAGCTACCTCTCCTTCATTCCCCTGCCAATGAATTCCAATACAGTACACCCCCTCTGCTATTCCCCACCAGAATCCTTTATATCACAATTGTTCAGTATTCTGAAGTCCAACCAATGAAAGGAGATTGCCAGTCAAGCCTCTTGGTGATGACTGCCTCTCCCAGACCTTCTGCAGCAGGGGAACCCAACCACCTCCTCTCAACTCCACTGCTCTCTTTAGCCTCCATGCTCTCAAGTAGTGTAGCTGTTTTGGAAAGTCAACCAGCCTAAGGCCACCTCTCACCACCAGTAAGGACAAGGTCTCCCAGCTGATCTGACTCCTTCTGCCAGCCCAGATCCATCCCTTTGCCAGCTTCATCAATCTCTTCACCACCCAGGCTGGGAAGTCCAGATGATAAGCCAGATACCACAACTTTGGCAGCCAATAGATGTTCAAAATTGAGATATGCTCTACTAGAGAAAAGTGTCTTTCCCTCCAATTCTGCAGGGACTCCTCCCAAATTCCAATCCTCTGCTCCCACCACAGTCTGGGCAGAACTGATCCATAGACTGACAAATAGATGCCCAAGTACTGCACTGCCTCACCAGTGGGGACAATTGTTCCTATAACCTCTCCTCCCACCAGGCCACTGCCTAGCACCATTGTTTCACACTTGTGCTAGTTAAGCTTAACTCCAGAGTTCTCCTCATACTACTCCACTGTCTTCTTGAGCTCCTCAACATCAGCAATCAATCCCAAGCCAACCACCATGTCATCTGCAAAGGCCCCAACTTTCCACCCAATTTTAAAAACAGAGGGCCCCACAATCCTCCACCTAATTCTGTCCATTAGGGGTTTCAGGGAAAGAGCATACAAAATGAGGGACAGTGGGTCCCCCTGGGGCACCCCCCTACCCAGGGGGAATGCTACCTCTCTATGTCCATTATACATGAGTACAGCCCTACTCCCTTCCAATAGGCTGACCATTGCTGATCAGAATTGATGCAGAACTCCAATTCTATCTAATACTTTCGCTAGCCAGACTTGTCACACCCAGTCATAAGCCTTTTCCTGGTTCAAAAAGACTAGCCACCCATCTAGTCCACAGGCTCTTGCCCCTTCAATAACTCTATATACCCAGGCTGTACCATCTCTGATGAGCCAACCACCCACAAATCTCCTCTGCTCAACACCCACAACTTGCTGGACCACCTTCTATAGCCTTGCAACCACCACCTTAGTCACCAACTTTCTGTTCATATCTAGTAACATTATCAGCCACCAGTTCTTCCAATCCTCTTGCCTTCCTTTGTTCTTATACAGCAGTATCACCAGCCCAAGATCCTGCTCCCCCACCCATCTCTCTGTTTGTAGGATAAATCACACAATGCTATCATCTCTCCCACCACTTCTGGGACTCCCACCATTCACTTCCAGAAGTCCCAGGGCAGACTATGCTCCCCAGGTGCCATACCTGGCATTATCGCAGCAAGAACCTGGTGGATCTCATTCTTCTGTATCAGTATCACTAAGTCACCTAGCCCCTCTACTTGTGGTGGGTGCCAATCCTCCAATGTTTGGTCAATGGCAGCACCATCCACCCCCCCCCTCCTCCTCACTCTACAATCCACTCCATTGCTCCTTCAATGATCCATGAATGTCCTGTACACCATACACTAGTATACCATCAGAGTCAAGTACCCCTTCCCACCATTGCTGTACCCATCTTACCTGAAGGGCCCTTGTAAGAAACTCAGAAGGCCTCTCCCCTTCCTCCAGATCCTGCCAATGAAGCTGTGCTGTCAAGCTTTGTACCCTTGCTTCTTTCTCTTCCCATAGCACCTGTTGTAGTTCTCCAATCTCCATCTTCACCCTCTTTAATCTCCAATCTTCTTCTCCCTCCAATATCACCAGCCTCACCCACTCCTCCAGGAGTCTAGCCAATTGTAAGAGGATTACTTTTTAGGGTAACCGTTACATAGTTCTGGAAGGGTTTTCTGGAAGTTCTGGATATTCTGGAAGACCGTTTTCTTATGGTCAAGATCAATTTCGTATGGAGTACGTCCTCTATGCTTATTGATTTCAAGATTGGGTTGACGTCTCAACCAAAGTCCTTTTTTGGACCAGTTCTGGATATTCAGGATTTTCCGTATTTCAGGAAGTTCAAGAAACTAAGGCCAGCTTAGTTGAATTGGCGTATTGCTGCAGACAATACCCAACTAGGAAATTTCGTGATGGGGTTAGGAGTAGGACCTAATGGGGAGCAGATTTACTTAAGAGTGGTTTGTGGGTTATTAAATAGGTTTATTCGCTATTCATGATATTGCTATACTAGGAGTAGTTGTGTGAAGGG
>RBNI01007475.1:0-10270 GCA_003990745.1 Jimgerdemannia flammicorona | reverse complement strand
TTTTTTTTAACAGACTCATGTCCTACGGATTTTTATTGGAAGAGAACCTAGACTATAGGCCAAAACCCTCTCCCACCACCCACCAAGCACTGCCCTCCTATTAACTTAGGCTAGCTATTGTCTAGTAGCTCGACTATGCCAGGTGCAGTAGGGCCTATGTTGGCCCACACCTCATTCTGTGCACCATGCTCTCCCTACTATCAGGGGAAACCCAACCATATGCTAATAACTGAAAGCGTATACCCAAGAACCCAATGTATGTATAAGGCTATGCCCAAGCCGAATAGAATAGCCCCTGCCACTCCAAAGAGAAAAACAGGCAAAGAAAAACCCTTCTCAAAGCACAATACAGTGGGTAGGGCCTGGTTCTCTCAGTCGAGGTAAGTAAAGAACTTACATGTGAGGCAGGAGGAAATCTCCAATACCCCACTACTCAAGCCTGCAGACCTTGATCACATTGCTGTGTCAGCTCTCAGTTCCAGTTAAGTGTAGCCAAGATACCTGAAATAGGTAGCCTCAGGCCCCCCAACTCCCTCTGACAACTGGGGCCCAATCCCACTGACCGCCAAAAGAAGCCAAGAGTGACACCTACTACCTAACCACACTATACCAATCAAAAGGCCCCACTGAAGCAGTACCTGCCCCAGCCCCGATGACCACCCCCAGCCTGGCACCCTACTGGTCCACCATTATTGCCCTTCCTCCTATCTGTGATGGCCATCTCCTCTCTCATCCCAACAACACCTGAAAAACAGTCACCTATACCAGAACTATGCTCGCCGGGAAGCTCACCAAAGCCAGAGGGCCCCACCACAGGCACCGAGGACCTACAGATAACCTACACTGAGCACTTGATGCCCAAGGTCAGTCAACTCTCTACGTAGCCCGAGATACATCAAGACAACTCCTTATTGGTGATAGCAAAAGGAAGAAGGCGCTGCACCAAAATAGGTACACCCCAGATATAGCTGAAGGTACCAGAATCTGCAAAAAAGTGGAGAAAGCACTGATCTGACACTGATAAAGGAGCAACTCATCACCATTGCCCTTCTCTCACCATGCCCCTGCAGGCACAGCAAACCAACCCGAGGTAGAGGGTGTAATAATAGGAGAAAGGGGACTCAGAAGATCACCTACCAAATCTTGTGACCAGTAAGATAGTGGAGAAAGAAGCTGGGTGACCTGCAGTGGATATATCAGATGATGAACAACTTAATGGCTGAGGTATTGAGGGGTGTGGATCTGTAAGTTATCAATAAGAAGCTGTAATAACTCTCACTTCTACCCCTCTCTTATCCTTTGGATAATTAGAGAAGTGGACTATTACTTAGAGACTTAGTATATAATATGCACCAAGAAGCCTTCAGTTTGAGGAAGCACTCACTTAAAAGTAGTTGTAGTGGCAGTGCCTTCTGTTTCAAAGGTCTTTCTCTTATGCCTTATTTCGAGGGTCTTGTTCTTTGCTGTGCACAGACTGAATTTGCCTTGGAATTCAGGTTCAATGGGTTTACTTAAGTCTTTGGGGATTTATATACTGATCTCAGTTCTGGCAGAAGTTAGCTAGGCTTCTGGAGTTTAGTCAGAAACACTAGAGTCACTTAAATGTCATTACTAAGACTCAGGGGAATGTGTGTGTGTGTGGGGGACTTGATTTTTGTATCAAGGACTGAACTAAAACTGCTTTATTTCGGATGGAAACTGGGGGGTATTTATACAAGTTGGTCCGCGATTTCTGACTAAGTATGAGTGACTAATTTGGTAACTATAGTGAGGTTTGTGATCGCAACCTTTGTCAGGTGGTTTTTGGCAAAAAACACTTTGTGATCAGGACCTCAATTACTAGGCAATGATCAGCTGCTGTGGCAACTGTTGCTGCGGCGCCGGTTGTTGGGGATAAGCTGGATATCGTTTTCCGCGTCGTTTCGCATCGTTCGTTCGTTCGTTCGTCACTCGCTATTCATATGTCGCGCTTCGTTCGTATGATGACGTCATCGCTCGCCGGGTCACGTGATCGCTCGTCGCTTCGCTTGCTCGTTCGTTCTATTACAGAAGCACTAGGCAAGAGTATTGCAGAGAGATAGTATTATAGAGACCCTGGCAACTGAGGTACTGATAGTATTTCAGGATGAGAAAGGATATATAGTAGATGATACAAGGGAGGCTAAGTTGGTAGTAGCTATTAGGAAGTATACAGCCTTCTGATAAGAATAGATATATAGACTGGAGATCTGGCAAGGGACTTGCTTGGAGTACTAGAAGGAGATAGAGGAGAAGGATGATACAGCAATAGCCAAGCTTCTGGTTGGACTAGAGGCTAAGTGAGTTGAGGGGGAGGAGGCTGCTGCAGAACATAGATTAGACTTGGCTAGAGAGAAGATGAATATGGAGCTATAAAGAGAATATATCTATTTTAACATTATTCCCTATGAATAATATAACTAATATTTTTTTATTGAATGTAAATAGCTTGAGGAGCTCTAAGAAATAGCATACTATTTTTACTTAGTAGAAGAAATTAAAAGCTGATCTCTTTCTTCTATAGGATATATATTGTGAGGAGAATCTTGATTAACAAGAGTGGATAAGAGAATGGAGAGAGGCTGTAGTTTGGAATAGCAATATTGGACTACTGGTACAGAAGGGATAAGGTGAAATATATAGAAACAAGAATTGGGAGGATTAACTAGTTTGGGATAAATAGTATCAATCAGGGTGGGAACTAATTATAGTTAAATCTTATTACTACTCTGTAGTTAAGAGTGAGTATGTGGAGTAGATTGATGGTCTTTTGAATAGTAGGATTCTTATAGAGATAAGAGTGAATATGCTTGAAGAGGACTTTAATATATATAGTTTATATAGTATAGTTAGATAGAACAGATGAAGGGAGGAATACAGGGGACAGGAGTGATAGTCTGGAGGGTTGGAAGGAGGTTGAGCAACTTGGATCTTTAATAGATGCTAATCAAGTGATGTGGGAAGATAGGAGGGTCTATACTCATTGGGTGGGTGGTCTTGGGACTAGAATTGACTGAGTATTGACAGCTAATTGCTGGAGTCTGGATGTCTGAAAGTCTCTGGAGATTGAGTAGTATCTATGGTCAGACCATTGGAGCTTATAGGGTATGGTCAGTTTGGAGAAAGTGGGGATCTAGACATTGGTGTCTCAATTTCTCTTTATTAGCTAAGAAGGGGCTGTGGGATACTTGGGCTGAAAATATTAGGCAGAAAGTAGATAGTTGGGTCCAAGAGAACACTCTAGTAAGTGTTTGATAGGTAAGGTTAAAGGAGGCTACTAGAGTTTACTGAGGGGAGATAGGTAAGATAGTATGAAGACAGTAGAGGAGGAGGATAACTTGGGCCTCTGCTAGATTGGCTCAGCTTTAAGAGAAATGAGCTAATTTATTAGCCATAAAGGAAGTGGAGGATTGGCAGTTGAGGCAAGTAAAACTGGAGATCATAGAGTTACAATCGATATTGAAAGAGAAGGAGGAGACTCTTGTGAGAGGAATAGCTATTTGACTATTTTGGTAAAGGCTTGAGAAGGGATAGAGACCCTCTAAGTATCTCTCAAGACTTCTTTAGACTAAGAGGATATAGTAGAGATGAGAGGGGGTCTTAGATTCTAAGTATCTACTGTGACAAACCAAAATATATCACCTGAATTATATCTTAACCAGATGACATGAACAATTAGGCAAGATGATGCGAACACACAGCATAGTAACCAGCAACCATTACTGTGGAAAACTGTATAAATAGCCAGAGATACTAGAAAGGGTCTGTTTACCTGTACAGACTCTGTACACCATACAGACTCTGTACACTGTACAGGTCCTGTACACCATACAGACTCTGTACATCTGCTATAAGTAGCAGATCTATAGTTAGCCATATAGTAACCAGATAGCAACCAACTTATATAAATTACCCCAGAGACAAGAGTGAATAAACCTCAGTCCAAATTGAAGTACAAACCAAAGAAGCCTCTAAAGATTGAGCAATTGGTCCTCTTATTTCCACTCTAGTCCACTTTCCGATACAAAGCTTGAAGATTTGCCTCCAAGTTCAAGGAAGAACTTCACTGCCTTTTGAAGAACCCACCGCTTAAAGAATAAGCCACGCTATTAGTATGCTTGCCAGATAAGCATGAAGAACCCCAGTTTCCACATTCCCAGAGAGTCTTACCACAAGCTAGTCCCTGATGTAACTTTGCAGTAGAGCCAGTCTAGCAATGCAACTCCATGCAAATGAAGCCAGTCTTTGATGTAACTTTGCCAAGAGACCCTTTCCTAAAGAATGCCACCAGTTATTCGTATTCCCAATTGAAGCCACTGATTTATAAGAATCTGCACCATCCGAGTTAATTCCCAGTTAAGCTGCCATTTTCAAGAAGTCCACTGATTCAGGAAGAATCTGTATCATCTGCCATTTCTAAGTTATCCACTGTATTCCCAGAAGAACCCTGCCAATTCAGGAAGAATCCGTGTCACTGAGTTATCTGAGCTATTGAATTACTTACCTCTCATGACATCCGAGTTATTCACCTTTCTCTGGTACAATTCACATTACACAAACTTCAAGCAACGATCTTTCAGCATAAAGCAGAGGAAAGGTATTATAAACATATCTTCGAGCAAGAGTTCCAATGGGCATGCTGGGTCTGGTGGACCTGGGGCCTTTGGCTGGCAGCAGGTTGGGAGGGGTTATGACCTGGGGATGGGGGCCTTTGGAGGGTCAAAGGGTGGTGAGAGTACTGGAGGAGGGCCGGTATCAGGTGGGAATGGAGGAGGGACTGGCCATGTGAGCTTTGCTGACAAGGTGAAGGGGAGTGGATGGCTGACTGGAAGCCGGGCTGGTGCTGTGGTGGGGAAGGGCAAGGCGAGCCCTGGAAGGGGGAGAGGTTCTCTGGCTGGGGGTGTGAGCGTAGGGTCTGGAGGTGTTGTGGCTGGGGGTGGGACTGCTGATGGGGGCGTGACAGTGAATCTGGAAAAAAAATGAGATGTGACAGCTGATGGCGGAGTCAGACTGAGGCTATCAATTTCGAAGGGGGACCTGGCCGATGGTGTGATAGAGCTGGTGGTAGCACCATTACTCAAGAAGTCGATTTTGGAGTTTGCAGTCACCTTGTGCTTCCGAGGCTTGGCGGTAACGGCGAGGATGGTCTTGGGGCTTATCTTGCAGCAGGTGGCTGGGACTGCTTTGGTGAAGTTCCTGAAGGGACTGGAGGGGGTGGAGGTGGGCTTTGAGGAGGCAGACCCACTGGATGTGGCAATGAAGACTGGAGTGGTAGTTGGTGAAGTGGCAGTACCTATGGTGAGGTGTCTTAGGTGGAACCCCAGGGTAGTGCAGTTGCTGGTCAAAGGGGTACCTATGGTGATGAAGGTGGAGACCAGGAGGAGGGTTGAGGAGATGATAGCTGAGTATGGCAATGTTGTAGATATTGGGTTCAGGGTGTGGGAGGGGATGGAGATCAGGACAGGCGATGTGGATATCAGAATTAGGCTGGCAGAGAGGGAGGCCATGGGAAAGGAGAGGGACTGGCCTTCAGTATTGATGTGGGGTGCTATTGTCTATAGGGTGTCAAGGGTGAAGAGGAGTGAGGAGGAGGAGGAGGACTTGTTGGAGGTGCTGGAGGAGTTGGGTGGTGCAGTGGAATAGAGGGTAAAGGCCTGGAAGCTTTTCGAGGAGTCGACATATCTGGAGGTTGTAGAGGGGAAACATGTCCGCATGGACAAGAGGCAGTAGGAGAGGGCACAGGGGCGTAGGAGGCAGAGAGAGCTTCTGGTGAGTATGATGACAGAGGTGAAGAAGGCAGTTAGAGCTGAGGTGTCTGGGGGTGTCGATGCCAGTGTCTGGGCTGGTAATGGTGGAGGGGAGGCTGAGGCAGGCAAGGAAGAGGCTGGGAAGGTGCTGGGCAAAGACCCCTATACTGATGGCACTTTTGAGGTCTGGGAACAGGAATTGGATGACACTCCCCCTCCTCTTATCAGGAGGGGCCCGGCAGTGAAGGGAAGGGCGCCAGAGGATGTGGTGATGAAGGGGGCCCAGTGGGTGCGCTTTGGGGTCCCGGATGTGGAGAAAGGGGGCCAGGTGGTGGCGGCTGGCAAGGATGAGCTAGTAGATGTCCCTGAGGAGGAGTGGGATGAGGCCACCAGTGTAGGTGCCAATGTCATGATGTTGGATGCAGGATGGCCAGCAACCCCTGGAGGGAAGGAGGTGGGGAACTTGCTGTGGATGAGCAAGATGATGGATAACCTCACAGCAGATATGTTGGGAGAGGTGGACCTGTGGGTGATGCTGGAGGAGCATTGGGAAAGGATTCTACAGGGCGAGGGTGTGGTGGAGACACTGAAGGGGGAAATTCTTGTAATCTTCCTGGAGGAGGAGGGTTATGAGGTCGATGGAGTGAGGAAGGCAGAGCTGGTGGTAGTTGCAGGTGAGCGGGCAGCCTACTGTTAGGATGAGCATCATGGTTTGCAGCTCTGGAGGGAGGCTTGTCTGAAGTATAGGGAGGACTTTGAGGAGAGGGATGATGGAGCTATGGTAGAACTTCTGGAAGGGTTGGAGGCACAGAAATTAGGGGAAAGGGAGTGAGCTGCTGAACATGCATTGGACTTGGTGCAGGAAGAGCGGGATGCGGACTTGTAGAGGATGGGATGTTCATTTTACATTATTACCTATGAATAGTACAACTAATATTTTCTCTTTGAATGTGAATGGGCTGCGGGGATCTGGACAGTGTAAGAACATTTTTACTTGGCTCAAGAGATTGGAGGCAGATCTCTTTTTACTACAGGATGTGAGGTGTGAGGATGAGGATGATAGGATGAAGTGGACTAGGGAATGGGGTGGGGCTGCTGCTTGGTTTGGAAAGGTGGCAATTCTGGTGAGGAAGGGTAGAGGGGACTTGGAGAGCATCAGGATCGCCTGGTCTGGGGAGATTGGCAGAGGTTGGGGTGGGAGTCAGTGAGAGTTGGCTCTTGCTACTGCTCTGCGGTTAGGGGTGAGAGAATTGTGTGGATCGAGGAGCTGATAGAGGAGGGTATTCTCTTGGAGGAAGGGGTGGATGTTCTGGGGGAGGACTTTAATATGGTTCGGGATCAGCGTCTCGACAGGACTGATGGAGGGAGGAGTGCAGGGGGGAGAAGTGGAGGGCTGGGGGCGTGGGAGGAGGTGGAGAGGTTGAGCTCATTGGGGGATATGGGCAGAATGCAGTAGGGTGATGCAAGGGTCTATACACATTGGGTGAATGGCTTAGATACCAGGATTGACTGGATTCTGACGGCTGAGTGCTGGGGTTCCGATGTTTGGAAGTCATTAGAGGTAGAGTAGTGCTCATGGTCTGACCACTGGGGACTGTTGGGGCAGGGGCAGTTTGGGGAGAGTGGAGATGGACCTGGATATTGGTGCCTTAACTCCTCCCTGCTGGCTGAGAAGGGGTTGTGGGACTCATGGGCAGAGGACATTCAGGTGAAGGTTGCTGAGTGGCAGCATGAGGGTTTGTCTGTGGATGTCCATTGGAAATATTTGAAAGAGACTGCAAGGGTCTTTTGGAGAGGAGCCGGTAGGGAGGCTGGGAGGTAGAGGAGGGAGCATACAAGGTGTGCTTCCAATAGGCTGTGGAGACTGCAATTGGATTGGGCAGATCTGCTCACTTCTGATGGGGTGGAGGACTGGAGGATAGAGAGGGCGAAATTGGAGTTAGTGGAACTACAACAGGTGTTGCGAGATGAGAAGGAGACACATATGCGAGGCATGGCTGCCAGGCTATGATGGCAGGGGCTTGAGGAGAGTGAGCGGCCTACTAGGTACTTATCGAGACTCCTCAATGCTAGGAGAGTGTGGCATCAGTGGGATGGCATCCTGGATGCTGATGGGAATATGGTGCATGGCACATACCAAATCTTAGGAGTTTTGAAAGAGCGTTGGCAGGATTTGTGGAGTGAGGAAGAAGGGGGTGCAGGTGAGGAGGCAATTGCCAATATACTTGAGGAGTGGGGGCTGTCACAAGTAGCTGATTTGGGTGACTTGATCTTACCAGTGCAAGGAGAGGAGATTCAGAGTGTCCTTGCAGTGACTAAACTTGGAACATTACCAGGGGAGGATAGATTGCCATAGGACTTCTGGAAAAAGATGGTGAAGGTCTCTGGAGTTTTGGGTGAGATGGCTGCCCTCTGTGACCATATTATTCAGAGGGGTGAGTGAGTTGGAGAGCAGGACCTTGGGCTGGTGGCCTTATTGTACAATGATAAAGGAAGAAGGGAGGACTAGAGGAATTGGAGGCCGATTATGCTCCTGGATATGGACAGGAAATTGGTAACTAAGGTGATCGTTGCTAGGCTGCAGAAAGTTGCCCAAGGAGTACTGGGGGAGGAGCAGCGGGGCTTTGTTGGGGGCAGGCTTATAAGAGATGGGACTGCTTGGGTTCATGGTGTCATTGAAGGAGCTTGGGCCTGTGGTCTCGATGGAAGGTTGGTTTTCTTGGACCAGGAGAAGGCATATGACTGGGTATGGCAGGTGTGGCTGGGCAAGGTGTTAGATCGAATTGGTGTTCCTCCGAGATTTCAGGCCTCTATGTTGAGTCTGCTGGGGAGCAGTTGGGTGGCATTGATGTGCAATGGACACCATGGTCTGGCATTTTCCTTGGGAAGAGATGTTCCTCAGGGGGATCCTTTGTCCCCTATTCTCTATGCTCTTTCACTGGAGCTGTTGATGGATTGGATTTGCTGAAAGGTGGTGGGGCTCTCCATATATGATATAGGGTGGAAGGTGGGGGCCTTTGCTGATGACATGATGGTTGGACTTGGGTCTGTAGCAGATGTCGAGGCACTGAAGGAGACAGTAGATTGGTATGAGGCTCACTCTGGGGTGAAGCTCAACTAGAATAAGTGTGAGATGATGGTGCTAGGGAATAGGCTAGTGGGTGGGGACATTATTGGAATAATTGTCCCTACTAGTGAGGTGGTGCAGTATCTGGGCATCTTCCTCTCTGTGTATGGCTCAGTCCTGCCATGGGTGTGATGGGAGAGCAGAGTGACCATGTGGGGGGAGGCCCTTCAAGGGTGGGGAGGCCGCCATATCTCTCTGGTAGGATGGGTGACAATACTGAATGTATATTGGTTCCCCAAGCTGTGGTATGTGGCCTATCACCTGGACTTCCCAGCATGGGTGGTGAAGAGGCTGACGAAAGTGACTAGAGATTGGATTTGGGCAGGGAGGAGGGCCCAGGTCAGTTGAGATACTTTGGTGATACTGGTGGACAGGGGGGGTCTAGGCCTTGTGGATTTCCCCAAGCAGTTGCACTGTTTGAGAGCCTGGTGACTGAAGAGAGCTACTGAACTGCAGGGCGGGGGTTGGGTGCCTCTGCTACAGAAGGTGTGGGAGATGCGCTCCTCCCCTCGAGGGTCCTCTGGAGATCTGCTCTCTATGGTGAGGCTGAATGGTGCTCGGCGGCTGCGATTCAAGGGCTTTTGGTGGGGAGTGGTAGAAGAAGTACATAGAATTGGCCTGCTTTGGCAGGGTAATGAGGGGGAGGCATTGTGGGGGCCCGGTATGTAGAGTTGGGATAGGCTGCTCCTGGGGGGTGCCCCACTTGAAACATTTGATATTGGGGATGGAGTGGAGTGCCAGCAGTGTCTTGGCCTAGATCTTTGGCCGAGTGGCTGGCAGGCAGCAGGGATTGGCGAGGAGTGGGACTGGGCAGGTATCTGGTCTTGGAGTGCCAAGGTGTGATAGTGGCTTCCTCCTAAATACTGGGTGGTATAGTGGTGAATGCTACAGAGGAATGTCATGTTGAATTTCCGAACTGGGCATCTGGTGGATGGTGGCCGCTTTGAGTGTGAGGAGTGTTACAATGTGGGGCAGGATGGGGGTCTGGTGCAGATGCCAGAATATTGGCTAGGAGAGTGTGAGGTATTGGGGGACTTTTGGGTAGTAATCAGGAATAGACTGGGTGTGGAGCAGAGGCTGGTTGGTGTGGGGGACCGCTGGGATGATTTGAAATCTTGGCTAGTGGGGGGGGTGGGTGATAGTTAGCTCACTGTAGGTTGGGTGTTGGCAGTATAGGTAGGACTGGCAGGTCATTGGCTCTTCATATTTGAGGAGGAGAGGCAGATGGGACTGCAGGAGAAGGTGGTATGGTGGGAGGAGCTGTTGGGGGATCTGTTGACTGGATGGTGGGTTGGTTGGGGTCCTCGGGGAGGGAGGCGGTGCGGCTTGGTGACTAGGATATGTGAACAAAGTGGCAGGAGGGTGGGGATTGTGTTGG